>OY987248.1:19551845-19719825 GCA_963920765.1 Ulota crispa | reverse complement strand
AGTCCAAAAACTTCTTTAAAAATTTCATTTAAAAAAATTAAGAATATGAAATGGGTTCTTTAGACTTATATATATATATATATATATATATATATATATATATATATATATATATATATATATATATATATATACATAGGGAGCTTTGAATCATTCAATTTTCATTAATGAGATGAAAGTTATGAGAAGTTTTTGTTTGCAGGTAGGCGTGGTTTTGAAAGAAATAATACCTACCCATAAACAAAAACTTCTCATAACTTTCATCTCATCAATGAAAATTGAATGATTCAAAGCTCCCTATGTTTATATAAGCATAAAGAACCTATTTCATATTTTTATTTATTAAATGAAAGTTTGAAAGAAGTTTTTGGGCTGCCCGATCTTGCCCGTTTTTGGCAATTCATTTTAAACTTCTTCCATAAATGTTAGAATGAACAAAAAATTAGACGCCCATGTAGATATTTGAATTTGACGCCTTCAATAAAAGTTTCAAAAAATCACAAAAAGTAGATTAGTTGTAGGTACATGCCCAAAATCCATTTGTCCCCCAAGGGGACAGTTGATCCTTTAACCCCTAAAGGACCATTGTCCCTACGAGGGACAAATGGGATTTTGGGCAGGTACCTACGGCCTCAATTTTTGTCCTATTTTTTTGAAACTTTTTTTGATGATAGAAAAATACATTAGCTTTTGGGGAATACAATTTTTATTCCAATTGATGCAAGGGAGCAAAAGTTATGCCCAAATAAGCACAAATTTGAAGACTAGGGGCAGCCAAAAAAAAACTCTTATAAAACTTGAAAAAAAGAAATTGATTTTTTTTCTTATAGATTATACCTTTAACTACATCTGAAGCTTTGATTCATTCCATTTGGACTAGTTATGAGAAAGTTATGGACAATCTTGTTTTTTGGGCAACTCAAGCATCTTCTTGAAAAACTAACTTATAAACTTCATTTTTGAATGCAAGTTTAAAAAATTTTCAAAAAAAATTGTTGAAAAGGGTGAAGTTTGCTTTCTAGAACAATCTCACCATTGTAATTATTGCGTTTCAATTCCATTGCAAGGTTATTAGCAATTTAAGTATTTGTTCAATCTCATACCTTCTTCTACCTAATTTTTTTTTAAAGAATGAAAATTAAGTATTATTTTTGTAAATTTTCCCAACTCAATATCCCACCATGCAAAAATAGAATTCCAAATTTTGTGTTGCAAAAATTTTAAGTTAAAAATGTTCAAAGTTAAAAAATCTAGTCAAGCAAAGTGCAAAAAAGTTTTTTTTACACTTTAAATGCAAATATCTTCCAATTTGTGCAATCAAAATTTTTGAGTTTTGTAAGACACATTCTTATAGTAGTCTAGCACAAGATCCTATGGTCAAATATGCAAAGTGCCCAATTTTCAAACTTTTTTACTCTTTGCCATAGAGGTGACAGTTTTGAGTGTTTTGACAAAATAAAGGCCATGGTCTTTTAGGAGTTAAGGATTAACATATATATATATATATATATATATATATATATATATATATATATACATACATATATATGTAAAATATGCACACATACTTGCTTATACATGTAAATGCAACTATGTATATACACTACTTTGAATACTCTCACTAGGTTGCTTTCAATTTAATTTGTCTTACTTCTAGTGAAGTCCCCTAAGTGTAAATGAAATGCTTTCTCAGCACATGAGTAATGTGTGGCCGTTTTACTATAGGAAGAAATCAAATCAGGGAATTGTTTAATTTGTTTATGATTGTTTACTATTGACTTTTATTTTTTGCAAATTACCAACATCATAACCGTAAAAGTAAATATCCAATATAGTGTGAATGTTAAGCAAATGACATGAGAATCTAATAAGAGTATTTGGCGTATAGCGTTTGCTATTTGACCTCCCATATCAAGGTCCCGTACCATCCTTAACCCCTGAGCGCCTAGTGTTATTTTTGAATTTAGGAGAAAATGGGGATTAACCCCTAAAGGATCAATTGTCCCTTCGGGGGAGAAATGAGATTTTGGGTGTGAACTTATGACTAAACTACTTTGTGTGATTTTTTGAACTTTTATAGAAGATGTGGAACTCAAAGATCTATGTGGGCATCTAATTTTTTCTTCATTTTGACATTCATTGAAGAAGTTAAAAATGAATTTTTGGGCAATGGTCCAGATCAAGCAGCCTAGAAATTTCTTAAGAATTGCATCAAAAATAAATTAAAATATGAAATAGGTTCTTCAAACTTATTTATAGGTGGGGAGTTTTGAATCATTCAATTTTCATTGATGAGATGAAAGTTATGAGAAGTTTTCGTTTCTGCGTAGGTATGGTTTCTCTCAAAATCACACCTAACCGCAAACAAAAACTTCTCATAACTTTCATCTCATCAATGAAAACTGAATAATTCAAAGCTCCCCATCCATACATAAGTCTAAAGAACCTATCTCATATTTTTATTTATTTTTAATGCAATTCTTAAGAAATTTTTGGACTGCCCAATTTGGATCTTTTCCCAAAAATTCATTTTTAACTTCTTCAATGAATGTCAAAATGAAGAAAAAGTTAGATGCCCACGTAGACCTTTGAGTTCCCTATATTCCATAAAAGTTTCAAAAAATCACGCAAAGTAGATTAGCCATAGGTATACACCCAAAATCTCATTTGTCCCCCAAAGGAATAGTTGGTCCTTTAGGGGTTAATGGCCACCACTGCTTGGAAAATTACATATAGAAAAAGTGACAATAGGATTTGAAAAAGGACTACCTTCTCTACTAATGGGGACTAGCCTCAATTGTTTTCACCGCACAAATCAAGAGAAGAAATGAGATAAAGTTGTGGGCCCCAACGACAGGATCCTATTGCTAGGGCGCTCAAGGGTTAACCCATCAGGGTCTGGTTGAGTAGTTCTTGGTCAATTTTGACTCTTTTCACTTTGTAGAGAGAGCATGTTGAGGAATTTGATGATGTGGCAAAGGGGACAAATATGGGGAATTGGAAAGTGAAGATTTTAGAACAATAACCACGCCAATCTGAGTTGGCGGATGGCTAGAGGGTTGAAAAAGTCTAAAAGAGTACCGGCTGAAAATATACCAATAAATGCAAAAAGAAGGTCATAACAACTAAAGAGTGAGCATAATTCATTATGCATAAAACTTAACCTTGCAAGATACTTCCTTCTATACGCTCAGATTTGTGGTAGACATCGATATTCAATAGTTTGAAAATTTCCCCCAAATGGCCATACAAAGGATTGCCCATCCCCGGAATCAACCATGGACCTTAATGGGTTAACCCCTAAAAGACAAAGGGTGTTTTTATAGAAAAATCTCAAAAACTGCCAACTTTTAGTGAGCTGCCCAAAATTGAAAATAAGAACTTTTTCTTTGAATTGTAACAGCAGAAAAGTGTGTTAAATAAATAATCAAATATGTGCAAAAAATTCAGCCCATTTGACCCCATGGATTTTAAGATTGTAACATTTGAAGTGAGAAAATAAACTATTTTTTACTCTTGCAAAATAAGATCAACACACTTTGAGCCCTAGTGGAGTAAATTTTTTGCTCTAAGAAAAAATGAGGTTTTTAACCATTCATAAGTATATGATGTTAGGTTCACTTGTATAAATTTTCAAAAGCAAATACAAAATCTAGCTTATTCTAAATCATCTTGCAATGTAAGGAGGTTAAGTGAATTGGCAATAAGGTAGGAGGTTCTAAAATGGTGCATGCTCTAAAACGGTGCACCTCCTCAAATGTACTCCGTTTGTATATGTTGTTTTTCATAACCCTTCAACAATGTACATGAAAGGCACACTTGAGGAGGTGCACCATTTTAGAGACCTATGGCCTTTCCACTTCAAAATTTCATAATTAATTTCACAAAGCTCCAAAAATACAAAACAACTTGAGTTAGATGCCAATTCCTTTTGTCTTTCAAGGAAAGTTTACTGAAAAACATTTCAAGAAGCTTCACCTCCCCAAAATTCAATTTCAGCTCTTAAATGCTCCATTTTAGAACCTACTACCTTACACTAGTCATCTTTTAGTGATTTCTTGTGCAATGAGGAAATCATTTATTTGAAATATGAACAATGGAAGGTTAGAGACAAACATTTGAAACATGTGAAAAAAGTTTTCAAGAGCTTTGAATTTATACATTGTAAGATAATAGGGCCTAAAGTGAGAAAATTTTGCTTTTTCTTGCAAAAGCCATGACATCTTTAACAAAGTTTGACTCCTCTTCGAAGTGGTTTGAGAGCTTGAATATTTTTTTTCACAATTGTCTATCATCTTTTATGAGTTACATAAGGTAGGAGCACCCATAAGCGTCAATTTAAGGGTTTTGAACATGATGAGTATTTGTAAATAGGTAGCAAATTATAGGATCCTATTAGAAATAGAAAAATATTCAGTTTGCACTTTGGAATGTATTATTTGGATACTTTGAGAATAAGATATGAATTTTTAAAGAGCAAATTGTCATTGCACCCATAACCAACACTAATGTTTCATGTTCACATGTTGTACATGAGGGTAGCTACATCTATTAATTTCCACAGATTTTTTAAGATTTCAGAGGTGACGGTTATGGGAAACTGACGCTTATGGGTGTTCCTACCTTACATGCCAAATTTCAAAACTTGATGTGAGTTTAGCATATGATTCTCCAAAAATGCCCAAATTACCCTAGGTGCCCAAATTCTTTTGAATAGTATAACTTCTAGATTGGACATCAAATCAAGAAAAAAATTTGATTTCCGTTTGGGAATACATATTTGCACCTTGTATAACAATTCTGAGAACATCCAATAAAATTTGACTTCACATAACTCTACCAACTTCTTGAGTGTCCGATTGAACGGACACTTTATCCTCTAGGGTTCAGGTAATCTGAAACGTATTTCTTATATTCATCGGAGCCTATACTACACTAGATGAGATAAAGGAAGCAGCAAGATATCACTATCCAATACCAATTTCCTATCCTATCCACACTATGAATGCCAGCTGCTGAAACTGAGGCATGCCACGTGTCCTGACTCATTTGCTCTCATCCCATCTTTATGTCACTTTTGCATACTTTTTGTCATACAATGAATAGAGAGAAAGTAGAGAGGAGATTAAAAAATTGGCATGAGTTAAGAGTTCAATTCTTGTTTTAAATATATATAATTTTGATTTTGCAAGAATCAAATTGGTGTTTACAAATATTAAACAAGTTAATTCATTTTTTTTAAAGAATAATGGTTTGAACCGATGGTTCTATAATTGTTATGCTGTGTATACTAATCCTTAAATGTTATTTTAGGTCTATAAGGTAGCCTCAAGAATTGCTTAAAGAGTAAAAAGTAAATATATTGAGGCCCAGCATCTTGGCATGACCAACCACAATACACTTGGAGAATCAATTTGAAAGTTGTGCAAAAAAAATCAAATACATTTTCAAACGTCTTATACGCACATTGCAAGGTAACATGGACTAATTTGGTGTTGTAAATAAGTATAAAAGACAACATATGTTGAATTGAATTGGATTGGAGGACCCTTGCTTAAGTTATCACAACTAAGTGGCACTTGTGTACAAATTTTTTGTGAGAACTTGATTCTTTGGACTAGGTCTTATATTTAAGAGCTAAACAAATAGAAACCCTCCACTTGGTTGTTTACTAAAAATGTTATATTTGCATAGACTGCTTATAATATGTACTTAAAAGATACACAAATTTCAAATCTTATTTGTCACTTGCAGTTTTAGAAGCCACTAGTCAATATTGTCTCATGTATTTCCTTACAATTTTCTTTTATTACAAGGTATGGGTCAATGAACGGGGAGAGCTGAAAAACAATAGAAAGTCAACCGAGTGAAATGGGGAAACCGATTGAAAACTATACCAACCGGCTAAAAACCAACTAAAATTTTGAATTTTTTCTAATTATAGTGCATATACAGGGAATAGCCGGTGCATGTATTGAAAAAACTGAATGGAAATGAGAAATGTAGGCTTTTTGCCAAAGTAACTCAAAACTCCCCGCACACTGGAATGGGTTATTTTGTCTGGTGCAAAAAAAGACCCTCATTCTAGATAAAGAATATGCTTTTCCATTTTTGATGTTGGATGTATTAAATTCTATTTTCTCAAACAACCACATTAAAATCTATAAGTTAGTAAAAAGTAATACAAAAAGTTCTCTGAAGAGTAATTAATGGGTTGAATGTTCTTCCAGCTAATTAACCCATTAACGACCAGGGTTCCAAAAATACACGAGAAATCGATCACATTCTGGTCGTTAATGGGTTAATGGGCACAAACCAAAACATGATTATGTTAGGGCCAAATGTTTTGCAATCAACAATCATCACATTGTTTTCAAACATGAATAGTTGAATACATGCAGAATATAAAGCTGGTCATTTGGCGTAATGTATCCAATAATGAGGCAATGCTAATGTGATTGGTCAAACATATTAACACCAATGCAACAACATTTTAAAATATTCAAATATCTATCGATCAAATAGAAAAACATATAGATTAGAGAACCAACATTGTCATGTTATCATAATTTTATTCAAGTATATTTTGTATCTATGACATAAATGTTTGTTCTACCAAACAAGTATAGAAGTTTTATAGGTTACTTTATTAAAAAATTGAAAATAAAATCAATATTTGTTTGTATCATAGGTCTTTAGGAGTGCATTAGTTTGGATTTTAATACCTCCATACTTGGCTTAGGGCTAGTAGAATTTGGTGCTAAATATCTATAGTGCAAAATAATTGCTAGGTTCTTGTTTGAAACTATGACATTCAAGTTAATTTTGGTATTTTTTCTTTACTGGGGTTGTATATGTTTTTTGTTTGAAGCAAAATGTCACCTTTATAGGCATATTCATGCCCATTGCATAGCATTACAAACATTGGATGTTTATGTATTTATCCTCATAAATTTATTCTTTTGATGATTTGTGGTGGAACTTGTGTATGCAATAATGATTAATGCTTCCCTTTATTATTTTCTTCTACAATAAAGTGTTTTTGATGGTTTATTCTTATAGGTTATGGTTTACATTATTCTTTTAGGACTTTGGCCTACAAAACTTATCTTATTCTTGCAATCCATGTCCTTGTAGTTTGAAGTTGCATCTAAATCTTTTGCTTATATGTCTTTGTCTGATTGATTAATCTTAGCCACTCTTTTAACAAATAGTTCCTCTTTCAAACCAATCATTACATTAGGCAAACTCCATAATAGATAGTATGAATGGAATTTGGTTGTTCTGGAGATGCGCTATAATTATTTTTTGTTGTTTTTTGATAGATAAAGTACAAAAAGTAGATTTTGGAGCTGCAATGCCATTTAGTTACTAATATTTGCATGTGCACAAAATTGTAGCTTATGAATACAATTTTGTGTTTTATTATTATTAATTCCAACATGTTCTTTTAGCATGTATATCTAATGGAGTATAAGGTAAAAGTTATACTTCACATAGAACTTTATATTGCACATATTGCTTACTAGTCATTGAACACATACAAATGTGGTTTGAAATATTATTGAGCCATATGTGATTATTGTTCAAGGACGTCTTTTGAACTTCTCCTATGGTGCATGACGCTTATAATCAACACCTCTCAAATTTGAGTTCCAAGCCTACTACTCCACAAAAAAAAACTACTAACAATCCAAAACCACCAAGGTGAAGCATGGGCTTTGTTCTTCTTGTTGATGGAATTGCTTTCAAGTTAACGGGTATATGTGTTGTGCTTTAGTATTTTTTGTAACAACAATAATTGTTGATTATAAGTGTCATGCACTATACAAATATCCTAAACTTTCCCATATTTGAAAAAACCTCCTTAGGGAAAGCAAGGTACGTCTCGAGACCCCCTAGATTTCCCACATTTAACCAGGATTGATTTTGCCTACTCCTAATATTGCTGGTATTTATACTATTGATTGAACCCTTTTTTTGTGAAAATTTGACCAACTTTGTTCATGCAATCTCAAAATTTACCTTTTTTTAATACATGTTTTCTTTTTCTTTTTCAATTTTCACCGGCTAGCAACACTCCAAAAAGTTCTCCCTAAATATTGTATGTGACACCTCAAATAAAACAAAAAAGTTTTTATCCCTTAAACGATCATAGGGTATAGAATATATGTTGACATATAATTGTCATTTGTTATCAATAAGAATTTTTAATCTGAGATCTCAAGTAGCCCACTAGAACCACATTGATCTATTCTTTAACTTCTTTGTTGATCTTAAATGTAGTAAAGGTGTGGATCCATTTCAAATACAAGACAAATACCCAGTATTATACTGGTCGCAAAGGGCCTTTCCGGTTGTTTAAGGGTTATTATGTCACCTGCATCTCTGAAAACTGACATCACAAGTACGGTACCTGCAGTCACAAAAAAAAAAGTTTACCTTCAATTTCTGACTACTGACCTCCAGATAAAAAGCAAAAAAAACTCGGGATGAGTTGGAAATGCCTTGGGGAAGATAAGGAGAATGACATGTGGAGAGAAAGAAGAAAGCCACGCCATGCCCTATCATGCCATGCTCCCATCAAAGCATGACATGGCCATGGGATGTACGTACGTGTCAGGACAGGTGTAAGTAGAGTTGTCAGGAAAGGAGAGAGAGTTTTGATTTTTGGGAGGGCAACTGGGACTCTGGGGACTGGGGAGGAAGGCCTGGCAACTCCCAGCCCAGGGCTGCTTTGACAGGACCCCTCAACATCCAACCCAACCACTGCCTTTCTCTTTTACCAGTACCTTCAAAAAGCTCCGTCTTTTACAAGGCATGGTAAAACTCAACACTGCAAGTACAAGGTACTCTTCCTCCGTTGTCATTAGGTTGCCATTAGGTTGGCTTGCGGCATTTGCAGCATTTGCAGCATTTGCACTAGTGTACGATAAATAGGTTTACAATAGCACTTGGCGTGTCGCTTTGCTTAGCGCCCCCATTGCAAACGCGCAACCGTTATATGTTAGCCACAACTCACTCAACTGTAGCTTGAACACTAGAATGTTCAGGGTTTGATGAATGGTTAGCACACCCAAATCTATGACAACGGAAACTTGTTACAACAGAAATTTGTTGATTGGTTGACACAACACGCCCATAATTGAAGCTTGACACATGTCCTTTGCAATACTCGTTCAATGCTTGCTTGGACCTTGTTGAGTGCGAGTGTGGGGCATTAGAGATTTGAGCAAGCCCGTGATTGTGAATGCACCCTAGACACCTACTTTTGAGAGCTGTAGGTTTCATTTAAGGGTGTGGATGCTCTTACCTTAGAAAATTACCTCATAACTCATCCCTTGCTCACTAGAAGCACATGCAACCTTCTAAATATGAGGATTTTACACAGTTTACGACTTGGAGGCCATTACTTTGTTTTTCTATAACCTTATTGTTGTTGCCAAGCCCTTTTAAAAAAATTTACAGTAATTATTGATGAAAATTATTGTAGTAATAGTAAACACTCATATAGTGTAATGTCAAAAAATTAATGTGGGACAACCTAAGTGCAATTCTTAGTGTAGCGGTTGACACTTGTTATGCTATGCATTCATCATTAGAGTTTTATTAGAATTTTTGCATGTTAAATGAAATGTGAAGTAAAATTTCAGTTAATCTTCCTATTATATTTGTATTTCAAATATCACAAAAACTGTGGATGTGATATTACAGAGGTCACTGTGATTTTAGGAGTATAATTTCACTTGCGGAAGACCACCGTCTGAGCCCAAGGGCACCACCTGGAAGGCATTCAATGAGCCCTCCTGTTGGGATCAGTGGCTATGATACATGCCCAAACATCATAATTGTACTGTAGATGTATATAAATGTGAATCATGTCAATGCTCTTTTCTGCAAGTCCTCCTTTGGCAAGGCAAACTGAGATTTTTTCCAAATAGTAGACCTGGAGCCAAAATACCTGAAGCTTTGTACAGTACTATACAGTACTGGACAGTCAATCTATCAATAGAGGCCGCTTGTTTTTGCCCAGCAGGGCTTTTTCAGTCTATCGCTAGACTACATATTGCATTTAGGTTGCCTCGCACTAATTTTTCAACATTTAACATTGTATAATATATTTACTAATATTACAATAGTTTTTATTAAAAATTATTGTAATAAATCAATTGTAAAGGGTTTGGTAGTCACAACAAAGTTGTGAGAAAACAAATTAATAGTCTTCACGTTGTAAACCACGTGAAATCCTAGTATTTTGAGAGTTGCATGCACATCCAAGTGGTTAATAAATGAGTCATGAGGTAACTTTTTAGGGTGTAGGCAATCTAATTGTTAAAGTAACCCAAATGCAATATTTAATGTAGAGAATTTTCACAAGGGGTAAGTGTAACACATCATGAGGCAAAGAGCTTGTTGTGCTTTTCAAACCAATTTGTATACTCAAGCATGGGTAGATTTGTTAGGAATGGTGGTGAATATGGACAACCCAAAGAAGAAATAGTAGTGTTTCTAAATGAAGATGCAATGTTTTTTTGAAATGGAATTGTTGGAAATGGAGTTTTTGATTTGCTAGACCCAATTCTATGAGCAAAGGTACAATTTAGTGGGACTTGGGACTTAATATTTGCTGCCCCTATGTATGATTGGAAAGTAAGTTCTAAGCACCATATATGAAAGTTGCTCCTTACTTTTGGTGTGTAGTATTGTACAATGTTAAACTAAAGCACTGACATCATAAAAATACAATATTTACAACACAATGTAAGAGTAGAGCACAAGCACCACAAAAATTATTCTTTGTGTTCAGCAAGAAAGGTCTTTAATTTTTGACAAATTTTTGATCATATGTTTAGTTATTTAGGAATTGGAACCAGTCTTGGGAAATGAAAAACTCTTCAAAGAAAGTGAGTAAGATTGTTTTGTAGTTCATGAATATTTTCTCTCAAGTCTCATGTTTTTCTCCTCAAAAGTTGAAAATGTACAAGTCTACAAATTGTTAAAGATTCATAGCATTGCTAAAAGTACTAGCAATCCACCAATTCAATAGCCCTATATGATGGCATTCATATAGGATTGGATGCCCCAAGCTAAAGCTTATAAAAAAGAGTGATAAGACAAAAATAATTATGAACAGCTATATATCCTCACTCCATAGCCCCAAGTAGGATTGAGTTATAACTTATAAGATGAGTTAAGCAATTGCTTGTTTTGTGAATATCGTTCAACTCCCTAAGTACTAGTGACACTAAATGCTTAATTCTTAATTCTCAAATATAGTTAATATAAGATAATTAATGTGTGTACCAGAAAGAATCCAAATGAGATACATAGGATGTTGTAGTTTGCTTGACCAAAATCAAATAATACTCACGTTGCCTTAAGTGGCAAAAGGGTGTTCAAATGTATTGTCATGTGTAAAATGTGAGGTTTTTCCAAACTTATGTATATATGCATGATTGAAATATTTTCCAAAATGTACAAATAATGTGTAATTAGAGAGAGTTGTGAGGATATTAATATGCCTCTCACAAACTTTGAGTTATCATTATGAACGTTTAGGAAAACCAGCTAAGATAAATAGGATTGTTGTTTCATATTATGCAAAACTTCTAGAAACTGTATATGTTTCATGTGAATCAAAATGTCTAAAACGTTTAAGACATGTAGTGTTACAAACATGTGAATTTGATTTTCTACCCAATATACATTTTTCACATGTAATACATGTGGTGTTTATATTATTCCATGAATTTTTTTATAATAAAGAAAAAACATTCGCGCATTTGTTTAATTTTGATTTAACACTATAATAAATTGCTATCTTGGTGTATTTGAAATATGAGTTTAGTGTAAAATATGTTTAAGCCCTAAAGGACCAAAGATCCTTGGGGGACAAAATGAACTTTGTTTAAGCTATGTACATCCATAAGAGTCAAACTAAGGGTTTTGAACATGATGAGTATTAATAAACATTTAGCAAATTATGGGATCCTATTAGAAACACAAAAATAATAAGTTTATACTTTTGCACGTATTATTTGGATACTGTGAGAATAAGTTGTGAATTTTTAAAGAGCAAATTTCCATTGCACCCATAACCAACACTAAGGTTTCATGTTCACATGTTGTACATCCATGTCATTACATCTATTCACTTCCACATATTTTTTAAGATTTCAAAGGTGACAATTATGGGGACATTGGTGCTTATGGGTGTACATACCTTAGGCATGTATTATTGAGATGTTTGGCCAAGTTTTTTTTTTTTTTTTTTTTTTTTTTTTTTTTTTTTTTTTTCAATTAATTAATAATTAAGAGAATTTTTTTGTAAAGGTTACAAAGGGATCTAAATTTTAACAATAATTGGGTTTACAATTCAAAAATTACATGGGATTTTGAAAATTTTACACATTAGGGGACACATTGAGCATGCCAATTACCTCCTAAGACATGTAAAAACTGCAATTTTGCCAAGTGAAGCTCACGTGTCCGGCATTACGTGCCTCTAAGATTCTCAAAAATCACATATTGAATGGGGAGAGTTTGATGTCTTACAAAGGAATCGCAAATGCCTTAGCCCAGTGAGTATAAATTTCATTCACACAGGGGATTGGATGCTGATAAAAAAAAAACATACTTAGACCCTTCATTTGAGCATGTTCAAAGCATCATCATATTAAATAAACACTTCAACCTTTGAATTGCTATATCACCCGGGGATTTATTTATATATATATTTTTTGGGTGTAATTGTTAATAAAGCCAAAAAATTTTAATCAAGCATTCCGACTTTTTGTTTACAAACATTTTCCTTGGAAATTTGGATTGCAAAAAAACTCATTTTCTTGTCAATTCCTAGCACATATTTGCATTGCAAGGCCATATAGGGTGTATTTCATGTCTCAATTTTGACCATGGAAATTTGTGGAGATATACCTACCATACTTGAAAATGTGTTAGATCAATAAATTTAGCATCCATAATGCAAAAGCTATCCACAGCTAGAGAACAAAGGGACCTTAATTTTTTGGGTAGGGGCCATATATAACTTCAAATGATCATATCTCTCAATTTATATTGTCAAACTTCACAAAATTTCTACTATAAGTTTATCTCTTTACATAGATCCAATGGAAAGTCCCCTTGTTATGTTTCTAATAAACAAACAAAATTATTCTGGAGATCAAAGGACTAGACATGGCAGTTTTGTGTGCTTTTTGTGGGAAAAATGGGCTCTATCCTTTGGGATTAAATGAGAGGTTTCATTCAATATTGAGTTCTTTCTTAATTCTTTTAATTGCCTTAATTTATTTTTGAATTATTTTTGAAGGTCTTATTCACTCAACACCTCTTTGAATTCTTCATAATATTTTCAATCATAGGAAATATTCAATTTGAACAAGATTTAGGAATACAATCTCTCAAATCATGCCCTAAGAGATAAAACTAAATCACAAAACAGTTTTCTAAGGGTCGACGTCTTTGTGCTCATTTTTAAATCTAGTAAGTAGTAGCTGTATAGAAAATGTGTTCTTATAAGGTCTTATGGTACATAAATTTGCATGTGTAAAATATAACTAGAGTGTGTTAATTGGAGAGAGTAAGAAAAATGATAAGAAACTAACAAAACTAGAAGAAAGGGAGGGAAAAATGATGAAGAAAGTGGACAAAGAAAGATCGTCCATGATTATGTATAGAAACATTCAATTTCATTAGCATGTACATTGGATCAAGACCTAAAATGGGAGGAAAATATTTCATGAATTCATACACCAAGGAGGCTTAGAGTAAAAAGAACGTCACAAAAATTACTTCATCTCATATGTTTTTATCTGTAATAATTTTTAAAATCTTAGGTTTCAAGTTTCAACAAATGGGGTTATCCAACTTTATAATTCTTTGGATTCATTTCCTACTAAAAGTGGTATCCAAGAAAATCATATTTGAACACAAACACTATAAAGAATCCTCATATGTGAAGTAGGTGCATAAACTTTGGTATCATTTTCATAATAAGGAACATAAATAATAAGTCAATTTAGGTTTTTTATAAAATTATTTATAAATCAAATTGATTGCAATAACTCCTTTGAGATGTTGGGTACCCCATTTTAGTCTATAATGCGTAGGTGCATTATAAAGTGCAACACCATAGCACCTACTAAGGTTTTACATGTAACATTTCTTCACTTTTAAATAACTATTCAATTTTAAACTTTTGGTCATTTTGATAGATTCTTGATTATTTTGAATCGTTGTTAAGAAATTTTAAGGATTGATATTGATTAGAAAAGTTGTTTTTTGAAGCAAAATAATATTTTATTCTTTGAACCATAGAATGTTTATACACATAGGTTTTGTAAACTTATACTTGATAAGTGTTAGAAAATAACACTGCCATTTAGCAATTGAATGGATACAAGTAAACTGATTTTTATGTGCATGAAGCATATTTAAATTCATTCGCTACATGAAGTTTTATTTTCCTTATTTTTAGAAAATATAAGCAATTTGCTATATTAGACTAGGTGAATATTAGACTATTTTTTGTCCAATATTATCAATTTAGAAAGAAAAAGAAGAAATTATCACGGTAGTTGTGAGCACCATATAGATATGATTGAATGCAAGCTTACTTATTTTCTTATTAGCTTATTTCTAAGATATTTTTGACCAAACATCAATTAGCACATCCTTCAATACAGGTCAAAAATTGATGTTAAGAATATATGCCAACTAAGTATATTATCATTAAACACAAACATTTGGAACATTATTAAAAAGTAAGGATCTTTGGATTAGCATGGAAGTAGATTTAGAGCATCAAGGAAAAATACAAGTGAGTTGTTTAAACACAATTTTTAAGTTACAAACATGTTGATGTTATGTGTTTTTCTTAAAATATGGAACACTGATAGGCACATGTAAAGCCACTTTTGCCTAAAATAACTTTAAGACTTAGCCATGGACAATTGATCGTTTGGCTTGTACTTGTGCATCTTGAAAGAATTTGTGTACTTGTTGAATTGTGCAAAAATAGCAAAATATTTGAGTGGATGTTACAATTGCCTCCTTTACAACACATGTAGTTAAAGTTTTAAACTTTGGTAACTTTTTAAATAATTTATTGTAAATTTTGACTATATTGGTCTAGAATATATCAGTTAGGGATGATATCCAAATAAACAAATACATAGTTTTGATAGTTTTTAGCTACGTAACAAATGCTTTTTGGTTATTTGAAATGAAAAAGTATTTAAGCTATACTAGTAGAAGACTTGGTTTTGTTGTTGTTTTGGTTGTGTTGATCATGATACTTTTTGTTGATGTTCAACAAAGATCTTTTGAATTCTGTTGATTTCTACTAAACATCAACAGAAAAGTATCTTGAGCAATGCAACCAAAACAACATAAAAATGAGCTTTCTACTTGTAAGAATCAACACAAGAAAGTTGTTATCTCTAATTTCATAAAAACAACTCCTCCCTTATCCCTTGTTAAAATACTCTCTTTGAGTTATCATGTTTGTATTTATCTATTTTAACATTCTAGACAAGATTATCTTCCAAGACAATCCATGTTCAAAAATATAAATTTCAAGAATGTTTGTATTATCTAATGTTGTTAGCAACACAACTTATTAAAGTTCTTAGTTGTAACTCAAAAAATTCCAAAATATGTAAATTATTAAAAAAAAAATCAAACACACTACATGGGCTTTATTTATACGATATATTTTACATTGCAATCACTACTAATATTATTATTATAAGTACTTACCAAACATTACTCTATATTAGTATTATACATATATATACATATATATACATATATATATATATATATATATATATATATATATATATATATATATATATATACATATATATAAAAGGTAAAATCATTCTCTATGATTTTCACTTTTGTCTGGTATTAGGTTCCAAGTTTCTCTTTCCTCTTTATAATTTTTGTTCTAATAAATAACTCCATCTTTACAAAAATTTGAGGAAAAACACATCATATCACATCTAAGATTTACTTCAAATCCAATGATTACCTAGGATCAATATTTGCAAGTTTGAAAGTATTTTCATTATATATGATTAGCTTTTTTGATCTATAAACATGTAATTAGCAAAAAAAACAATTTTATAGAAACCAATAATACAGTTTGAAACAAACTCTAAAATGAATTCTACCCAATCCTCATTTATAGTCTTTGTTTGGAAAAAAAACACCCATTGACAACGTTTGGTTTGCGAATCAATGTGGATTAGCAAATTGTGACAGGCTGTTGCACTGAAATTGGAAATGAGGTCTAAAACTATATTCTGCAATCTTTTCCAACACACGCACAATAAGCACTTGTTTTCAAAAATAACATATTTCTAAATCTTAGTAAAATTTTCAAAGAAATCCTCAATCCCAATTCTAGTTTTTTGTGAATTGCAAGTTACAAATTTGTACAGAATATGGACACATCCTAATACTTTTTAAAGTTGGTTATAATATGTTATGAGTTTCATTGAGTTCCCATATATTGGTTCTTCATGTTACAAATATTGAATGCTTGAACTTTGTAATCTCATAAATTATCATACTTACAGAAACATAAAACATTGACATAATAGTTGCACTTTATAGTTTATTAGAACTATAATTGGACCTCAGGATAACTTACCACTGTTAGGATCTAGAAGTTACTAGAATGTAAAACTATCCAATCAGTTCCTCTCTAAAAAAATTGTTGGTTTTATAAATTCAGTGCACAAGCTTTAACCCCTAAAGGACCAACTGTCCTCCAGGGGACAGTTGGGATTTTGGGCACAGTTAAAATATTTTGTGTGATTTTCTGAAATTTTTATGGAAGATGGAGAATACAAAGACTTGTGTGGGCATTTAATTTTTTCTTCATTCCAATATTTATTCAAGAAGTCATACATGAATTTTTGAAAAGAAAGAGGAGGGCGGCCAATCCAAGAAAAAAATCAAAAATTGCATTGTTTAAAAACAAAAATCTAAAATTGGTTCTTTAGATTTACATATATGTGGGAAGCTTTGAATCATTCAATTCCAATTGATGAGATGAAAGTTATGAGAAGTTTTAGTTTGCCCGTAGGTATGGGACTCCCAAACCTCCATTCCTTTTGCCCCTTGTAAAATTTTGTGCTTGTAATTGTTTGAGTTGTTTGTGTGTGTGTGTGTGTGTGTGTTTTTTTTTTTTACTTTTTTTTCTTCCAAGTTGTAGTAGACTAAGATTCCTTGGTTTTCACCATTTGGATCAAAGTAACTCATATTTCTGAATTTTACCTAAATCCTCCAATTTTGCCTAGTGTATATGCAAATTTCACGGCCTTAGGCCATTGCAAGATTTTACAAAGTATGATTCACACCCCCAATTCATTTGAAAATTCTCCCACACTCACCTAACTTGATCTTCTACATGGAAAACATAAACCTCAACTCTGTGTAGAGCAATTTTTTTGATACAGGAGTAGTCAAAGGCTTCTGAAATTTTTGGGCAATAGGGTAAAAAAACTTTTTTTTTCACTTCAAATGTCAATATCTCACTCCTCTACATTTAGAATGAGTTGAATTTTTTCTCACAAGTACCTCCCATAGTTTAGGGTAAGATCTTATGGCTGAATTATATAAAAAAACATATTTTCCTACCTTTCTACTCATTTGCCAAAAAGTGACAGTTTTTATTGTCTTTCACAAAAAAAGGGCTTGGTCCTTTAGAGGTTTAAAAACTTTATTGTATTAAACATTTACCAAGCCAAATTTAAGAATTTCATGAAAATGCATTTGATCAAATCATACGATATTTCCACGCTTCCGGAATTCATTGTAGAGCCATATTCACACATACTCATATAGCCTCTTGTCTTTCCTACAATCGGATAATAACACCCACCTGAAATTAGGTTTTTAAAACAAACATGGAACTAAAATTTACTATTTTTTTGCGCTTTCAAAAATTATATTGAATTTAAACTAGAAAATGACGTGTGGACAACAGTTTTGTATTCTGTAACTACAAATTGTGCACTAATTTCAAACTCTTCAAAGATTTGTGTCATTCCCACATTTCTAAGGAAGGCTTGCCACAATTGTGGAGACCTTAGAGAGCGTATGTTTAGTGGGGTTTTCTTTTTCTTTTCCTTACCTTTCACTTTTTCTTTTGACCTCATTCACCTTTAATAGAAAGCTAGAGATCCATGGAAAAAGGGAAAACGTGGTCGAGAGTGTGCATTAGCATGGTTCTACAGTAGATTCCACGTGAAACCGGCATCTGGCAAGATGCATTCAAATTTTAGCACACTATGGCGACTTTGGCATTATTGAGTTAGGACTCGGCTCGGAGATAAGTGCCCCCTAATCATGGGAATTGGTGGTAGTTGATTTCTAATAAATTCCTTGTTTGGTAGATGGATTAGCTCCGCTAATTTATTTGGGCCCAATTCTTCGCCAGAATCTTACCTCATTTGACATGGGTTTCCTCAATACTAACAAAATTGGTGGAAAAACAAAATGGATGGAATCGCCAAATCCCTCTTAGGTTCGCCAACACCTAGATTAAAGCTACTAATTACAATAGCTGATTCTATGGATGAACGCGCTTGAATGGATGACTCTGTCCTTTCTTTCCTTTCCTTCGTGTACTTGTGGGTGCTTGTCGCTCGACCAATGAGAATACAAGCAAGCTCCCTGGATTAGCTAGCAACAATCCCCACCGGTGAGTTATACAGGCCCCCTCCATGTGCCCCCCCCCCCCCGTCCATTTCTCTTTCCTCCCATCCCCAGCCACTTTATTCAAAACAAATGAGGAATGTTCTTAGAATTTCTCAACAAATATCGTTCTGCCCCTGATATAAAATTTATAATTACAAACATTTATCTAATTGGATATTTTATAGGAGTTTTTCCTTCATTTTGAAAAAGAGGATAGAACTAAAAACAAACTATTTTGGAACGCCAAGCATTAGAGTGGTTAACAAAATAATGTTTAGGGTAGTTGATTTTTTCTAAAGGATTCTATAGATAGCCAAAGTGCTATTGACGTTAGGTACACTCCAAATTTGAAACAAGCCCATCTCACTTGATAATAATCATTTGTACAAGATCCAAAATAGCAATGAAACTGTCGAAAGGTAAACATAGTTCTTAGTTTAGTTCAAAAGCAATCAAAGGTAATATCTTCAAAAAAACTGATACTTCCACCTCCATTAAGTGGGGAAGTCATGCTGGGTGGGTGATTCAAAGTATGTCCTACGTCCCAAAGTCCCAATTCAACGCTAAATTTCAACATTGTTGGGTTTTATAAGGACGAAAAGTTCAAAATAAATCTATTTCCCATATTTTATGCAAAATAACACTTGGAACTTAGCTCCTTAACTGAATTTTTATTTTTGTTAAACCCAAATCTTGGACAATTTTTTTACTATCTAGGCACCAAATCTTCCAAAAGTGTTGTCATGTAAGCATTCAAAGTGGAAATTTGTTTGAAATACATTGTGAAGGCATATAAGTCCCAATTTTTTATCATCTCTACCAATCAAGTATTAATTCTTCAAAGTTCCATGGCGATAGTAGAAACATTGATGTATAATAGGCATTTTTTATTAATAAGAAGTTTTGATTTGGGATCTCAAATAGCTCACTAGGATTGTATTGATATATTTTCCAACATCTTTATTGATCTCACATGTTGTAAATGCATGGATCTATCCCAAATACAAAACAAATACATTGTATTGTATTGGTTACAAAGGGTTGTTCCAACGGTTAACCCTCAAAGCCCATTATTCTTATGGGGAAAAAATGAATTTTAGGCAAGCTTGTTATATTAGAATTTTTGATCAATTATTTTAATTTTTTTGAAGTAGAGTTTTGCAAGGCTATGCAAGAGTACAATCCTTAAACTAAATAAAAAATTACGGTTCAAAAGTTATTGGTGTTTTATGGGTTTTTTTGTTCAAGGGACAAGCCAAGCATGCCATTTTTTGTTGACTTCTCTCAAGGGTCACCTATGAAGCATGACTTTTTATTGGAGTGCATAAAAAACAATAGAGTACTAGAAAAATACATTATTGTATTTGATAAATACATCAACCTTCAAATTGCAATAGCTATTAGAGATCTAATTACTATTTACTATATTTTTTTGTAGTTTTCAATAAAGACTAAACTTTCCAATCCGTAGTTGGTATAATTTGTTTTTCAAAAACAACAACTAGAAATTTGGTTTGCAAAAACCTTAGCATAGTGTAAATTTCAAGTACATGTTTGGAATGCAGGCTCTTGAAGGGATTGTTCCAAGTCTTTATTGGCCATGAAAATTTGTGGAAATATGCCTACCATGATTTATTATGTTGGACAAAACTCTCATGCATCCATAGTGCAAAATTGTCCGCAACATGCAATCAAAGGGACCGAAAACTTTTGGGCAAAGCTTTGCCCAAGAAAAAGGCCATTTTTTGATTCAGCACTATGACTACCGTGAGTCATTTTGGACACAAAATGTGTCCAAAATGACTCTCAATAATCATAGTGTTGAGTCAAAAAAGAGCCTTTTCTTGTAGTGAAGGTAAAAAAAGCTACTTAGAGTTACTTCAAATGATCATATCTCTCAAATCCATATAGTCAAACATCATGAGACTTTTACCATAGCTCCTTGTAGAAGTCCAATGCAAGATCCTACAATTAGATTGTAGAAGGGGAAAAAAGAATTGTTCATGGGATCAAATGATTGAAAATGACATATCCTAGCTTTATTCTATTAGAAAAATGGGTTTGGGAGTTCATGGATTAACCCTTAACTCCTAAAGGCCCAAGCCCTTTCTTCAAGTGAAAGTCACTGTTAACTGCCAATTTGGGGGGAATGAATAGAAAATTAGGAAATAAAGTTTGTTTTGCAAATCCAACCATAGGATCTTGCTTTAGACTAGAAGAGGTACTTAAGGGAAAAAATCAGGTCATTCTATATGGAGAGGAGGGAGATATTTACATTTGAGGTGAAGGGAAAAGGATTTTTTCCTTGCTGGTAGTAAATTTCAAAAGCCTTTGACCACTGTTACATGAAAAAAAAATTTGCTCTACGCAAAGTTGAGGTTTATTTTTTCCATGTAGAAGACCAAGTTAGATATGTGTGGGAGAATTTTCAAATCAATTGGAACTATACAACACATGGGGAAAAATAGTAAGTAAAAAGAAGTAGAGAGTAAGTCAAATCACTAAATTGTTAAGAATTTAATTATTGAATTGAAAAATGCAAATCCCAACAGTTATAATGTTATAATAAACAATCTACTTCCTTAGGTTTAGTTTTATTTCCAAAATATTGAAAATTGTGGAAAATAAAAGACTTCAAAGTTTATTTTAGAGTAGAGAATCCATAACTGCCCACAAACTAAAATATCTCATAATTTTCATCTCATTGA
Source organism: Ulota crispa (assembly GCA_963920765.1). Taxonomy (NCBI): domain Eukaryota; kingdom Viridiplantae; phylum Streptophyta; class Bryopsida; order Orthotrichales; family Orthotrichaceae; genus Ulota; species Ulota crispa. The sequence continues at coordinate 19,698,382 of OY987248.1, read as the reverse complement.
TTGAAGTTGAATGATTCAAAGCTACCCATATATGAAAATATCTAAAGAACCAATTTCATATTTCTATTTTTAGAAAATACAAAATTTTAAGCAATTTTTGGGCTGCCCAGATTGCCCTCCTTCCCCAAGGTAGCAGAAACTCTTGCATAACTTGTTCATCAAATGTCATAATGACAAAAAAGTTAGATACGTGCGTAGGTCTTGGAATTCCCCACCTTCTATAAAAGTCTAAAAAAATCACAAAAACTATATTAGCTATAGGTACATGCCTAAAATCCATTTATCCCCCGGGAGGACACCTGGGCCTTTAGGGGTTAAAGACCACACACATTTTCACAAAATTCATTAGAATCCGATGCAATAAACTTGGATCTGCAATTGAATCAAACATGGATCCAATTTTAACAATCCAACCTTACAAATGGGAAGAACATTGTGTTTGTTGTAAAACATCAAATTTTCAACTAAATCTACAGTTGGAGGTGAAATATTATAATGATTGAGTGAGTTGTAAGTGGAAAACCCCCAATTTTCATGCTTGTGTGGTTTTGGGTCTTAATGCTTCATATGAGCTTTGCATGAGAAGATCCTTATATTTCTAGAAAGCAGGGTTTCCACCTTTCCAATAAGACTAGTTTCACATAAAATGAATAAAGATAGCAATCACAAGTTGTAGCTAAGTGAACAAAAAGGTAACACATCCCACTTTATTTGCTACCCAAAAATGGTTTTACGAGAAATTTGGTGAATGTTATGGAAAATCCAATCAATGGAAACAATCAAGAATTGACCTCAAATGTAGGATGGCAAAATTTGAAAATGAAATAATAGCACCATTTCAATAGATCTTCAAATACAACAATCATACTACTATCATATAGAAAAACAATACAAGCATATTTCTTAAGCAATTTGAAAAAAATTAGGATCGCAGAATTGAAATTTGACATTCTTCTTGGATGTTTGATGTATTGTATTATTGTTTTGATCCATCTTTGACCAAATATGGATACATATTTTGAGGCCATGTTGTATAAACATCATTATTTATCAACTCACAAACCCAGTTCCATTGTTGTTTTTTTGGCTAGATGCAAAATTATTGTGACCACAAGCGCTCTTCAAAACCAATTTCCAAATTGTTGAGCAATTTTACTCTATAAGCCAAAAACCACTTTGCTGAACCGAAATATGGTTTGGTGGTCTCTAAAGGATTAAGGGTTAAAGAATCGAGACGCTATTATTGGAAAATTGGGTGCAGCTACAGATTTCTAATTTCCGTGGCCTCAACCAATCAAAATTTGAAAATTCTGGAAAGATATTGGAGGTGAAAATTTGCGAACCAATTGAAACAGGGTGCCCTTACTTGTGAAAAAAAAATTACCCCACAATTTGGTATTGTAATGGAGGCACGATATACTACCTCCAATTTTGATATTATTGAACTGCGTGTTTGTGTGTCCTGCCGAGGAATTCCAGCTCAAAAGAAAAGGGAACAAAGGGAAAAGGCGAAGAGAAAAGAAAAAGGCAGGGGGGGAGGAATTCAAAGCCCTCTCGTTGTGCGGGGTTGCAAACGGAATATGGATATTGGGGATGGTGGATTTGAGGGAGGGAGCAGCCCTGGAGCCATTAATAAGACCCAGGAAAATGGGGGACCCCTAGATTCCTTCTTACTAATTTGGAAAAAGGTCATAACAAAGGGCATTGGGTTACAAGAAAAAAGGAGAGCAAAAGGAGAGAAACAAGGACCGGGGGCGGAGACAAACATGGTCCCGAGGAAGGGGGGGGCTGGGGACCGAGGGAGGGGCTAGGATTAAGTTAGGCGTGGACCCTGGCTTTGTGGATCGCCCTGTGCCCCCCCCCCCTCCTGTGCTGTGTCTGTTCTGGGCCCCTGTCACCCTGTGCCCTCTGGGCCCTGGTGTGTGTGGGTGTTTGGCTGTTCGCACCCCGGTTGGCAGGCCCCACGGCCTCGGGCCCCCACCCGGCCCGCCCTCGCGCAGTTCAAGTTTCAAACTTCACGTAAGCAGCACTACTCCTGCATGGGAAAAAGCGAATCCCTGGCATGCTCTGCTCTGCCCTGCCTGCCGCTTTTATCCTCACGTCTGTTCTAGTCTTGTAGTCTTTAGTTTAAACCCGCGAGCACGCGGACACGTCCATGAATGAAGAAAGGCCTCCATTGGGCTCCAGTAGGGACCTTGGGGGGGGGGGGGGTGTGTGCGAAAATCCATGGTTTTGGTGCCAGCCATTTACTAGGGGCCGTCAATATTGGAACTTCCAGAGCATCCGCACAGGCACTTGCCAAATTTGATGCACTACAGGTTAGGGCCACTTTAGGGTTGGATGCGCTAAGAGCTTCTCCAGCCTTTCTCTCCAAACGGAGGATTGCAAACGGATTTTTGCGTGTGACTTTCCATGTGCAGGGTGTGGTTCCAGGCGGGGTCCAGCCTGACTAGCCAAAATGAGGATGAAAATAGAAAACTGTGGGACCACTTCCGAAATCATTGAAAGCAAGATGCATTGGCAGCGGGTAGTGCCACAGCAGCAAACGAGCTTCCAAAATAAGAACACGTCAAATTTCCTAGACGCACTGAAAATTGGCGTCTCAGAGGGGAAGTTTGACGAGCCCAGGCAGGATTCCCCGTGTGGCGAGCTGGCGCTGGACCCCAAATCCGCACCCTCGCGTGCCCAAGCCTGGTGTTTGCTCGTCTGGAGAGCCAGGCTGGAGCTGCTCTAAGCTAAAAAACAATGGTTAGGGCATCTCCACCAGTCTAGGCTCTTTCAAAGTTTTTCATTTGGTTTGGCAAGGCCTCAAGGCTCTCAAAGCATCTCCATTGGTGACTCCAACACGCTCAAACTGGATGAAATATGCTCTGGCTCCTCTCAAAACCTTCTTTAGACATTGGGTCTTGCCGTGTCTAGCAAGGGCCCTTCAAGCCACTATTCATTCACTATTCACCTTAAGTTTAGTGAGTTTTATCCTCTACTTTCTTTGATAAGTGGTCAATTGCTTATTTATGGGGTGTGTTGTAGTGTAAGGCCACCTTTTGAAAGAGCATGGGTGGAGATCAAGGGGCTTGAGGGCCGGCCAAAATAGATGGAAAATCTTGAATGTGCCCGGACCGATGGAGATGCTCTCAAGGTTGGGCCACACAGGCTAGAAGAGACATTCAAAATTGACGTTTTGTAAAAAATAGGGAGCGGAGGGAGCGGAGTTACTGTTTCCAGAAAAGTAGATTCTTTGACATTCAGAGGATCCACTTTTTTGGTTTGTTCAAAACTGTCAATTTTGAGAGTTCACAAACCGGAGTCTCAAACCTCCTACCCTAGAATGGTGGAGAGGTTATCTTTAGGTGAACAATAGATGAAAAGTTGGAAAAGTGTTTGTCTCCTAGTTTTCCAAAAATACAAGTTACTCTTCATTTGTTTCAAACCGTCAGTATTGTGCATGTGTGGCCCCGGCATCAATCTCCACCCATGCTCTTTGAAAAGGTGGCCTTACGGCTTACACTCCAACACGCCCCATAAATAAGTAGTTGACCACTTATCAAGTGAAGTAGAGGAAAAAGCTCACTAAACTTAGGATGAATAGTGAATGAATAGTGACTTGAAGAGTGGCTTGCTAGACTCGCTAGATCAAAGCGTTTAAGAGGGTTTTGAGAGGGGCCTCCACACTTTTCATCCATTTTGAGCAAGCCCGAGCCATCAATAGAGATGCCTTTAGAGTTGCTATACGTTAGGAGTCAAGGCTATGAAAATTAGGCGCCATCATGCTACTAAAATCACAAGGCCATCTGTAATATCACATATGCACCACTATAATATCACATCTCCAATCTTTACAATATCATACTACCAAAATCACAATGATCTCTATAATATCACATTTTTAGTCTTTGTGATATCATACTACTAAAACCACAAGGCCCTTAGTAACATCACACCTCAACCTTTGTAATATCACATATCCAATCTTTGTGATATTATTACATCTTCTATCTTTGTGATATTATCACATAAATACAGCTGAAAAACTTACCAATTTTTTTACTTTGCATTCTATTTAGCATACAAAAATCCTAATAAAACTCTAATAATGAATGCATAGCTTAGCAAGCGGCAATAGCTAACTTTTATCAAAAAATTCCAATCTAATTGGCCTTAAGAACAGCCCCAAGCACCCATGATGATATGAGTGTAACAAGGGCCAATTCTCTTGAGTGTAAAGCAATGTACAAGGGAGAACTGGCATCTAGTGTATTTGTCATATGGTTGAAATTGCAAAAAAATTGTTGAAATTGAAAGTGTCAAACAAAAACCAGCTAGACTCTTCAAAAAATCTATTTATAGCATAGTTTAGAAAAATGCAAGCGAAATCTAGTCCAAGCTTATGAAAATTTGGTTGAAAATGGGAAATGCTAGATTTTAGCCAATGAAGCTAAAAATTCTCTCCAAATGTTAGTGTGAAAGCCTTGAAGTCAAAAAATCAAAGTCACTAGTGCAAACCTTGAAAAATTCAAGAGAAAATGATACAGAAAAAAGATGAAGTAAAGCCATTGATAGTTGAATTCTATCCTATAGTGTTGACTATCTCAAAAGGGTATTTTTTTATTCAAATGATTATATTTTGATAAAATGTGACATAGGCCTCAAGGCCAAGAATTGACTTATTATTTTTAAAGAACCCAATTTTTGGAATTGGAGCCATATCAAATTTTGTTTGTTGGATATAAAAATAGAATCTAAAAAGTTGGCCTTAATTCCTTGAGCAAAGGCCTTGGGGCCGTTTTAAGAGAATCAACTAATGAAAAGTTAGCATTGGACGTATTAAACACTAGAAACCAGCTTTGACTTGTCGTGTAATGCAACCCTAATTTTTAAAAGCACTCATAATTCTTGTCCTCAACTATTGTCCACCAAATGTGTCTCATAAATAGGCAATTGACATAGGGAACTTTTTCTTGACAACTTTGGTCACAAGCTTACCTAGTTTTAATTTTAGCTACCTTAACACCAAAAATTTGAGTGAAAAAATGGATAAAGCTGCTACATCTCTTTCAAACAAACATGAGGTTGGCAAAAATACTGGATGAAGTGTACTAACATTCTAATATTTTATGGATTAACGTACATACGCGGATGATTCAATGCATTCTTAGCTTACCAACTTGCACCTTGGTTGCTACTTGATCCACCAACAAAGAAACTAAAAAAATCCTGAATTGATCAATCACCTAGTAGAACATAAAACAAACCTCGCTAAAACTTAGGACAAAATTTGATTTCAAAGGCCATTGCTAGATTCAGGGCCATGAGGCTATTTTAACCCTCGAACTCCCAATCAACTATTTTTTGGCTGCTGCCCTTTTTGTAGGCTGCCCAAGATCCCAAAAAAAAATCATACATGAAAGCAAGTCTATTTTCCAACCCAATTTGAATCCAAGGTAGCCCCTTACCACCCATGGTAGTTTGGAGTATCTTAGAATTTGCTTGAAAGTGAACAAAATGCCGGCATTTTGATCAATCTTATTAAATTTCTCTGAAGCGTAACCATACAAATTCAAAGTAGACGTGTTATAGATCACATAGGAAAAGAAATCACAACAATATTATTTATGGATTGAAAGATTATAATGTTTGATCATGAGGGTGTTAAAACTGCGAAAGTGATTTGAAGCCTTTCAATCCTCTTTTTGCATGTCAAACCTAAAATTGAGGGTACCAAAAAAATATGAGTATGTAGAGTATAACATGTTTAATCCCAATCAATTTACGGCTTCTCAAAATCTATTCTACAATTTTTTAGATTGAATTTCTAGTGTGATCTTTTCTTCAAGTTCTAGTATACTTGAAGCTCATTTCCAAGAGCCTTCAACACTAGAAAGTGAAGATTTGCAATGGACACCCTTGCACAAAATCTTGAATTGACAAATCACTTTAATTCATTTTCAAAGTCATATTCTTGATGCTGAAACTAGACTTCAATAAGAGTTTAAAAATAATAATAATCACTAAAAAAATCTTGTAGAAAGGTTGAGCATCCTTGAATAAAATTCAAAGAAGCCTGATTTGGGCCCCTTGGGCGGTGAGGGGTTAAACTCCATCAAGGAGAGTTTTTCAAAGACAAACATTTCAATATTTGCTAGTGTTATAAAATTTACTATTTTGCTAAACCAATGATGTTCTCTCCTTCAAAAAAATTGCATTTTTGAGTTTTAGAATATATTGTCTATTTTTAACCAATCATACCAAACCTTAAACTGTATGAATAAAATTTGTAATTTTGATGAATATTAAATGGTAAATGCTTCTAATTTCATTAAATAAGAGTCCAAAACATTTTTTGAGTGTTTGAATGTATGGATAACTTCTAAACATCATGATTTTGTTTTTGTTTTTGAAGCAACTTCATTGAAGTTACAAAAGTATCATTTTATAACAAATTTATGTTTTGCCCTCACCCCCTTGGGCGTTTAGGGATTAAGGGGCCATGAGCACTTGCTATTCAAGATTAGGGCATGTCATACCTTTGGCAAATGCCATTGCTCCTGCTTTTAGAAAGTAACAAGACTCTAGGTAAGGTAGGAGCACCCATAAACGTCAAACTAAGGGTTTTGAACATGATGACTACTAATAAACAACTAGCAAATTACAGGTTCCTACTAGAAACATAAAAATAATGAGTTTGCACTTTTGAATGTATTATTTGGATATTGTGAAAATAAGTTATGAATTTTTAAAGAGCAAACTGCCATTGAACCCATAACCAACACTAAGGTTTCATGTTCACATGTTATACATCCTTGTCATTACATCTATTTACTTCCAGAGAGTTTCCAAGATTTTAGAGGTGACGCTTATGGGTGTTCCTACCTTAACACATGTGATGCTTCTAGAGAGAAAATGAAATAACATACAAAATTCGACATTTGTACTTACCTTGCGCATTTATTTTCTTGGTGGTAATTTGTTATGTCCTAACAATAATAAGGAAAAGGCATAACAAAAAACACATCCTAAATAAGCTGAAAATTACCCAAAATTCAGTCCCTCTTCCAAGATTTTCAAAAAACCCAAAAGTTGATGTACTCGATGAAAGGGTTGGTTATCCATGTATTTAGGCTAATTTTTTCAACAACAGTTTTAGAATCTTTTTGTACAAGTTCTAATCTTTAGGCCCCCTACTTGTACATTCATGTTTAATTTGTAAAGCCATCATTATCTCATTTACCTGTATATAGAGTCGTTTTTGTTTAAATTTGGCAATTCCATCTAACACTTTATTAAAAAACGGTAGTTCACTTGACGATTCAATTCTTGATTTTTGGTTTGTGTATAGCCAAATATATTCAGATGGTGCAATATGGCATTGTTTTGTTCAAGTAAAAAGGCTTGGGGTCATATTGTTTGTTGAACATTTAGCAAAAAAAACTATTTCTAACTATCTTGCGTTGTTCATGCAATCCATGTTATAGCTTTACAAAAACACATACTTGTTTTACTAAAATACGTGGACAATTTATCATGGATTCTCAAAAAATAAAATATTCTTAAGATCTTCATAAATGAATTAATTTATAAAGACCAAAAGTATAAGAACTTCATTGCTTTTAAGCTAAAAAAAAAAAAGCTCTACATGATAACTTATAGCAAACTTGTTTCTACACATGAGTATGAATAGTCATAGAAAACATCCTAGCAAAAAAAACATATTTTTTTCATGAACAACTTTTTAGATTGACAATATTAGAGCGTTACCAATCTACACAAGGATAAGTACCCCTTTGCAAAAATGCAACCATATAGGAATCTATATGGTTCTACTACCCATTACTAAAAATCTAGTTTCATTATTAAGAAGAAAAAGCTTCCGATAATATGTTGGAAGCAAGACCAAACTACATAGCTCCTTGTTGTGTGGTTCACCAATTTTGTTATGGCATATTGTGTGCAAAAGTAAATCTTTTGTGATATATAAGTGTTGAATGTCATGTCTTAACCCCTAAAGGATTGTTGTCCCTATGGGGACAAATGGGATTTTGGGGAGGTACCTACGGCCTCAATTTTTGTTCTGATTTTTTTGATTTTTTTTGAAGATACAAAAACACATTAACTTTTGGGAAATATCATTTTTATTCCAATCTATGCCCGGGAGCAAAAGTTATGCCCAAATAAGCACAAATTTGGGGAGTCTAGGCAGCAATTTTTTTACACAAAATTGATTTTTCCCCATCATAGATTATACTTTTGTCTACATCTGAGGCTTTGATATATTCCATTTGGACTAGTTATGAGAAAGTTATAGACAATCCTATTTTTGGGCAATTTAACCTCTAAATGCCTGAGGCCTTTTTGGGCTTTTAGGAATTTGCTTCAAATTGAACAAAAAGGCAACATTTAATAAGCTGTGTCAAGTTTTTTTTGTATTGTAATCGTATAAATTCAAACTAGATATGTTAGAGGTCACACAAGAAAAGAAAACACAACAATATCATTAATGGATTGAAAGATTATTATGTTTGATCATGTGGGTGTTAAAACTACAAAAATGACTTGAAGCCTTTGAATCCTCTTTTCACATGTTGGATCTAAAAAAATTGACCATCAAACAAATATAAGGTTAAAGGAAATAACATACATAACTCCAATCACTTCATAGCTTTTCAAAATCTCTTCTACAATTTTTTCAAATGAATTTTTTGTCTAAATTTTTTTCCAAGATCTAGTGTATTTGAGGCTCATTTCCAAGAGCTCTTAACACTAGAGAAAGTCAAGACCCTTGCACAAAAGCTTGAATAAAAAACTGATAATTGATCATTTTCAAAATCAAATTGCTAATCCTAAAATTAGACTTCACAAATTATAAATCCAAAATGCAAAATACTAAAAATAGCAGCTTAGTTAGGTTTACTGAACCTCATAATTTTGCAAACACCAAAATTTGGTGCCGCAAGCATTTAGGGGTTAAGCATTTTCCTGAAAAAATAACTTATAAAGTTTGTTTTTAAATGCAAGTGTAACATTTTTTCAGAAAAAAATGTTAGAAAGGGTGAATTTTACTTGCTAGAACCATCTCACCATTGGGATTATTGTGTTTCAATTCTATTGCAGTGTTATTAACAATTTTAGTTTTTGCTCAATCTTGTACCTTCTTCTGCCTAATTTTTTTAAGAATTAAAATGAAATATTTATTACTTTAATTATTTTCTAAAGACTCTCAACTCAATTTTCCAACATAAAGATTGAAAATTCCAAGCTTTGTGGTGCAAAAATTTTAAGTTAAAAAATTTCATAGTCAAATAATCTAATCATGTAAGGTGCACAAAAGTTTGTTTTTTACACTTAAAACGCAAATATCTTACAATATTTGTGGTCAGAGTTTTTGAATTCTTTTTTGCACATTTGTATAATAATCTAATACAAGATCCTACGGTTAGATAGGCAAAAAGATCAATTCAAACTTTTACTCTTTGCCATGAAAATGGCAGTTTTAAGTGTCTTTTGACAAAGTAAAAGCAGCAGTCCTTTAAAGGTTAACTTGAAGGTACATATGTACATTGATAATACAAATTACCAATTGCAATACTCACTTAATCATTTTGATATTCACACTTCATTGTTGAAAGCAAGTGTTTTTCTATACTAGTAGTCAATTCAAAAGCACAATTTGTCCAACATATCATATTATCAATTTAGCGCAATTTTTTTTGCTAGGTACTTGTTAGTTTTAAGGAAGAATAAACAAATGCAAGCATAGAAATTGAATATTCAAGTTACAATGTTAACTACTTTTGAACTTAAGTAGAAATTTATTTGGTAAACCAAATAAGGAACGAAGCAGCAACATCCAAATTTTATAAAATGAAATTTCAAATAAATTGAAGAAGTTGCTGATCAATTCATTAAAATTCCATGGGTCTAAATCAAATGTACTCCAAAATAGAGTAAAATGATGAATAATTTTTAGATATACCTCTTGAATCCAAATGTGTCATCATATCTATCTTTGTGACCTACACATTTTATTTTTTATTTATTGAAATATGCATCAATCAAAGAAGATTGCAACTGATGATTAGAATCTTTTACCCATGATGATTTATTGAATTTTCCATTTGCAATACATGTATGTTCACCTGATAAAAGTATAGAATTGAGCTTTTCTGCAACTAAAAAAAGAAAAACCCATGTAAAACACATCAAAAACATCACTCAATAGTGCCATTTATCCTACCAAATAAACTCACCTACATGTGTCAATACTCGTGAACTCTTGATTAGATTTATAGTTGAAGTTTATATTTAGACAATGCAGCACCATCAAATAACATGCATTTACTCTAATATTTGTTATTTTAATATCACAAATAATAAATATTATGATCTTATGATTAAATTCTAAAATAAAATTTGGATGTTTAGGTGCATAAACCGTACAAGTTTTTTTTATATTACACGGGTATTGCTTATTTACATGTTAAATTTTTAAGTATATGCAAGTAAAGCATTTTGCTCTTAGCTTGAGGATACTAAAACCATTATCAATATATGTATTCTAGGAACATAATATGTATTTCTTTCCCGTTTAGAAAAGGCATTTTGATTTTTTTTGAAGTGATGATTAGAATTCAAAGGTTGATTCTTAAAGTGGAAAAAAGTTTGAATCTTATTTTTGAGTTTTGATAATTAAAAAAACTATAGAAATTAAGAGAAAAGTTCAAATTTTGATGGTCACTTACAAGATTAGACAATGCTATTTGGTGAGCGTAAAATGGTGCGCCATGAGAAGGGATTCAAGATTTTGTGAGCAAGAAGAAATTATCAATTCAAAACCAATGGAATAACTTAAAAACTAGATAGATTTTCAAGAGATGATAGTTCAAAATGCACAATTATAGGACCCTATATACATGAGTATAGGTGGAATTTATTATTTTGACAAAATCTTAGCTCATTGCTAATGGCTCATGGATCCCTGCTCATAAAATAACATTTGCCAAGAAGAACCTAATTAGTTTTTGTGGCAGTTTTGTATCAAAAATGGTCTATTGAGATATATTATTATTGATGTGAGTAAATGTATAGCTCAAAGGTCAAACAAGAAAATAGAAGACACCTTGTCTTCTTTATTGCTTAACCCTTAACCCCTAAAGGACCAAGCCCCCTTTTGGGGGACAAATGGGATTTTGGGCAGGTACATATGGCTAAACTACTCTGCATGATTTTTTGAAACTTTTATGGAAGATGGGGAATTCAAGTATCTACGTGGGCATCTAACTTTTACTTCATTCTGACATTTATTAAAGAAGTTAAAAATGAATTTTTGGGAAAAGGTCCAAATGGGGCAGCCCAAAAATTTCTCAAAATTTGTATTAAAAATAAATAAAAATATGAAATAGGTTCTTTAGACTTATTTATAGGTGAGGAGCTTTGAATCATTCAATTTTCATAGATGAAATGAAAGTTATAAGAAGTTTTTGTTTGCGGGTAGGTGTGATTTTGAGAGAAACCATACCTACCTACAAACAAAAACTTCTTATAACTTTCATTTCATCTATGAAAATTGAATGATTCAAAGCTCCTCACCTATAAATAAGTCTAAAGAACCTATTTCATATTTTTATTTATTTTTAATACAAATTTTGAGAAATTTTTGGGCTGCTCCATTTGGACCTTTTCCCAAAAATTCATTTTTAACTTCTTCAATAAATGTCAGAATGAAGTAAGAGTTAGATGCACACGTAGATATTTGAATTCCCCATCTTCCATAAAAGTTTCAAAAAATCATGCAAAGTAGTTTAGCCATAGGTACTTGCCCAAAATCCCATTTGTCCCCTGAGGGGACAATTGGTCCTTTAGGGGTTAAACTAGCACGCTCAGATGTTTAAGGGTTAAATGTGCTCTTTAGTATGGTGCAATAGATTACATATCTCTACACAAAAGACCTTAGAGGTAATAAAAGAAAGGCTTTAGAAGTTCAAACTACTTATAGACATGTAGAATGTGGAAAGAGTACTTCAATAAACCATGTATCATATATTCCAAATATAACATTTATGAAAAAGTAATGACTTTTGTTTCAAAGTGTTGACATACAAAACAGAGTACATCCTTCAAGATTATTATTATTATGAGTTGTATGTATATTACACAACTGCCTCAAAACATATGTACTTTGAGAACTCATATACATAGAAGTGTACAAAAACCTAAAATGCTTAAAAAATAAGGGTAGTAGAAAGCAACAATCTAGCAACTTTAACTCCTAAAGGCCCAAGTGTCCGTTCAACAACCACTTGAGAACTTGGGTAGGGTCATATGGAGTCAATTTTGATTGGATGTTCTCAAAATTGTTACACAAGGTGTATAGATATATATCCCCCAAGTGGAAATATAAATTTTTCCCCAATTGGATGCTTAGTTCAAAAGTTATGCTACCCAAAAGAATTTGGGCAGCTTGGGCATCTTTGGAGAATCTTATGCTAATACTCTCATCAACTTTTGAAATTTGGCAAGCATGTAACTGAAAAGACATGGTGCACAACTGTCAAATAAATAAATAAATAGAGGTCTCACATCACATTCTAAAGGGAGTCAAACTTTGTTAATTATGTTTGGGCAGTTTCAAGAAAAATTGTTTTCCTCTAACCCTAGGGCCTATCATCTTTCAATTTATAAATCCAGAGCTCTTGATTTTTTTTTTTCAAACATTCCAAATGTTTCTCCTTAACTTTTCACCATTCAGATTTCAAATAAAAGATGTCCTTTGTGCACAAGAAATCATGAAAGAATGATTAATGTATTGCCAGTTCACTTAACCTCCTTATACTGCACAAAAATTTAGAGTAAGGTAGGAGCACTTGTAAGCGTCAGTGTCCCCATAATTGTCACTTTTGAAATCTTGGAAAATCTGTGGAAGTTAATAGATGTAATGACAAGAATGTACAACATGCAAACATGAATTCTTAAAAGTGGTTATGGGTGCAATGACAGTTTGCTCTTTAAAAATTCATAATTTATTCTTACAATATCCAAATAATACATCTGAAAGTGCAAACTCATTTTTTTCTGTTCCTATAATTTGCTAGTTGTTTATTAATCGTCATCATGTTCAAAACCCTTAGTTTGATGTTTATGGGTGCTCCTACCTTAAGCTAGATTCACAATTTGCTCTTGAAACTTTTCATTAGTGTATCTAACAAGATTTAGATATTAGTGGAAAAAAACTTTAATTCATACTGACCAAAAATTTGACTCCAAAAAGGCTCAAAGTCTGTTGACCTATTTAGGTAGGGACAAAAAAACTTTTTCACAAATTTTGAATGCTATAATCTTTCAATCTGTGTGGTAAAATGGGCTCAAATTTTTTGCACTCAATACTAAAATGTTTTGTGCCACCGAGCCACTTTGCACCTCCTTTTGCACATGAGCTCTAGTTGAGTCATCCGGTTTTCTTCCCTCACCGGATTTCCGGATTTTTCCCCTATTAAGGGGTTTTTTTCATTTTGTGTATTCTGTATTCATTTGATTATACGATGACTGACGTCTCAAGACAACCCTAGTTTTTCCCCCAAGGGGGCTTTTTCAATACTAAAATGTTTTACTATAATTTTGTATGATTGAAGTTTCAAAAATAATTTTCAAACTAAAATCCACAACAACATATTGAAAAAACACAAATTTTGATAGTTTCTGGTGAAAACACCCCTTGGGCTTTAGGGATTAAATATCTAGTAGACATTTGTAAGTATACCACAAAGATGCCTCATTTTCTATACTGGTAATTGCTCCAATTCTAAGTTAAAATTATTTCAATGATTTACAACAACTTATTTTCCATAGAACAACAAACCGCCACAAAAGACAAAAATGACGAGAAACTAGATATTAAACCAAAAAAAAGAAAAAAAAGAAAGAAAAGCATAAATTGCAATTATAAGACATCCTTATCAATCTTAGAGCATCTCTGATTTGGCACCGCCATGCACATTTCAAGCATGGATTATAAATGCTCCCGGCCCTTCAAAATATTTTCAAGGCACTTCAGTCAAGCAATGGTCCTTCAAAACACTATTTATCCTAAGTTTAATGAGTTTTATCCTATATTCCCCATGGTGAATGGCCAAATTATTATCTATGGGGCACATTTGAAGAGTAAAGGTGGGAAACAAGAATTATGAGGGCTTTTCAAGAATAGATGTAATTTCTTGACTTATGGTTTTTCTTAGAATAATTTGATTTGGATAGAGCAACGTGCACCTAAGAATGCAAGTATCACTAAAAGAAAGCGTGCAATAACAACTAGTCCTAAACAACCGCAATGTCCTAAACGACTCAAATTGAATAATTGTACAACCAGTCGTTTAGGACACTTTTTTCTTCTAGTGTACGGTAAGAACAAATTGAATAAACTTGAATAGAATCAACAATGTGTGCAAGTTCATTCATAATATATACTAATGTTCATTACTTTCACCTATATTTTGGCAAAGTTGGTGCTTGCTGAGGGAGGAATTTGACAATTTCATTCCCTTTCTCATCCAAATTTATGAATATAATGGTAGTGAGTACTAGATTGAAACAAGGTTTAGGCAATAAACAAACAAATAAATAAATAATATATACGTATATATATGTATATATATAAATATAAATATATAAACACACATACGCGCCAAGAAAAAGAATCCTTTCTCACCGCATCAAGTAAGGTTGGAGATGCTCCTTAACATTCAACACATCCACACAAGAAACATTTCTTGAGTCAAAAGAACCATACAAGAGGGAATTAAGCATGTTTTTTTTTTTTTTTTTTTTTTTTCAGTTACTTCTTAAAGTTGTTCAGTTTTTTCTTAACCTCTGAACGTCACGAAAACCCTTTGCAGCCTTGTGTATGGTCGACATATTTGAGCTGCTTTGAAGGCTTTTTAGTTTTTTTATGCACCCACCATCATGCAACCCTTCAATATGTATGGTTGTAACACTTAATTTTCAGTTGATTCAAACTTCTGAATATTGATTGCAACCATATTTGGTACTGTAGCTCCAGAGCCCAAGGGCCCTTCAAGGGTTAAACATTTTTTCAGTTTTTTCTTAAACTTTTATTCGGTTTTTTCTTAAAGTTTATTTTTCCGTTTTCTCTTATATTTTTTAAGAGTTTTTTTAGATTTTTTTAATTTTATCTCTCAAGATTTTTTTTGGGTTTGATTTTTGTGATGAAATGAGGGGGGGGGGGGGGAAGTGGGAACAGAGGGGAGGAGTAGAGGGAGAGTAGCAAAGGGTGACGTCACAAGGTCGAAGGCCGTGAGACAAGGCCATGATCCGGAGATCACTTGATCCAGCAAGGACATGGATCTGATTAGCTTGTCCTGCCCCCAGTAATAGTCCTCCCGGCCTGGCCTGGGGGAGGGGACTTTGACTTGGAATTCCCAGTGCAAGGGGGGTGCATGGGCAAGTGGGCGTGAGTAGTATTCCCTTCCCTTTCTGGTACCACTCACCCCCTACTTGAATACTTATGGGCGGCCCCTTCCCCTAAGCAGAATCCTCAACAATTAATTCAAGCCCCATATTTCAAAGAATAACTAAAGAAATGAACAAATCAGCAAGCCAATAATATGAAAAAAAAGGAAGGAAGGAAGAAGCATTTGAATGTATTTCATGAAGCATCTTTTGCAAATTTCACATTGTTTTTCGGTTGCAAAAGTTCTAAAATTGCTGCCACGTGGGCGTTTTCTAAGTGACCTGGGACTTTTGTAAGTGAGGGACCTTGGAATTGGGACACGGTATGGAACTATAGTATGAGACAGCATAAGCTAACAAAGACTTAACAATCATATTAACTATTCAGAGCACCCCTCAAATAATTAAAACTCTTCGTAACTATATGCAAGGAGATGTTTTGAAAAAAGTTCCAAAAACATATTGGAATAATTGTTTGCCAAAAGAAAATCATCATCATTCAAAAAAGGTAACTATTTGACATTTTACATTAAAAGTGCAAAGAATTGGCCACCCTAGCACTAGTTGCTCCAATTTTAACATTTAATTTAGATTAAATTAACTAAGTGACACAATAAATTTATAAAGATCCAACAGAAATTATGCTATCAGTCAAGGCATTCATCCCATCATGCTAAATCAAGAGGTGACATATAGATTTTGGGGCAGGTCAACGTAAAGAGCAATGAAAATAACACTACCCAAGAGTTTGGCCACAGTAGGAGATTTTGCTAGTTTATGGTGTCACACTATACAATTTCCAAGCTACTATGAGATTATACCAAGTTGGGTGGACGGTGATGGATGATACATATCATTGATATTAACTAATTTTCATAAAACATCTCGGGTCCCAGTGGCCTCACTTCTACACTCAACACTCACCTATTATTTTCTTAAATCTTTTTTTAAAACTTATGAAATTAATCATGTGTGGAGTCCCAAAGGCAAAAAGACAAAATCCTTGTAGGTTTTATCTAAAAAAGTATGATTAAGTAAGCTTAGAGCCTAACAAAAAGCACATTACTCAAGTGAATAGCCTCCGTAAGGTAAATGGATTGCTGTAATAATGTCCACATAAGATAAATAAAAATAATGTATTGTTGTACTAAAGTCTACCTAACATGTCTAAAACGCATGTCCTACCTGGTCCTAGTTGTGTTCAATTAGAGAGGTTCCAGCTGTTCCATTGTATTACTCTTTGCATCTTCTTTTGCGCCTCATACCTAGTCAATTAATTTGCTATTGTAAAAAAAACCCAATTTTGGGTTGGGAGGGTGGTGTGAATCACCACTGCTAGTAGAGCGTGGTCTCTTTCACCCAACAAACAAAACCCCTCTACTCATGTGCATTGAAAACAATGAAACTTTGTCCATTGCAACTAAATTTACTGAGCCCGAGGTAGCGGAGATATGGGTCCTATACCCGTACCTCTACCATGAAAGCAGCCCTCTCCCATTGCCGGTCATTGTTTTGCAACGTGGAGAGTTGGAAACAATGACGTCCCCAAAAAAGACACCAAAAAATTCAAGGGGAGTGCATTGGCACTAGTGGGGACTGGGGAGATGCATCCCCCAAAGGAGGAGGGACATAATTGAGAGTGTGTGTATATCACCCAACCCAACTCATTATTAGCGCTCATTATTGGTGAAATAAACTAAACATTCAAACGTTCTAAAAAACAAAAAGTCCAACTACTGTAGTTTGTTCACACTCTTGGCATTTGTTACCCTCTGATAAATTTTAATTTTGTAAATTCCAGCCATAAACATTTGTAATACACAGATACGCTATTTTGTCATTCGAATTTGAAATAATAACTATGTTTGATCTTGATTCATTGATTGTTTTTTGACACAAGTAAAGTGTTGAAGCTAACCCCTCAAGGTCCCATGGGATAGAAGATATGTTGTCACATAATTGGCATTTGTTACTGACAAGAAGCTTTAATTTGGGATCTCAAATAGCTCATTAGAATTGCATTGATATATCTATACTAGTATAAGTTACGTGCACAGGCTTTGCACGAGTTGGATATGTATGGGTGACACAACATTCAACTTTACGAGAATTTGATATCTCACAAATCAATTGGTCTAGAATATAATCTTGATGTACTTTACAAAAAATCAATATCTCACAACTAGTCTAGAACCTAACCTTGATGCATCATCATTTTGGTCCTTTCTTGAGACCAAACACACTAATTGCTTTCATTACAATCCCACTCTTTATTATTTTGCCAAGGGGTGCTTGGCATTTGATTGATTTCTAGCACACCGTTGGAGGGCATTTGGTGTTTTAAATTTGAAGCATGACTCATTATTTCAACTTCCACCAAAAAGTTTTAGAAAATTTTGAAAAGGGATATGATTGGAGGGTACTTGCATGGTGTTTTATATCTTGGACTTCCTTTCTTGCTTCAACTTACAACAAAAAGTTCTAGAAAGTTCTAGAAAAGAGAGCACTGAGGGAAATCCTCCCACTTAATAATATAGATATATTCCAAGTTGATTGTTGATCTCAAGTGTAGTAAAGGTGTGGCCTTTCAGACGTTTAGGAGTTAAACTTAAATGATGGAAATTTGAGTTTATACACAAGTTTTTAGTTTTGGGCCTTGTATATCTTAGTCTGCAACTCAAATATTTATATTTGAATGTGAAATTTGTGGTTACAGGAGTGTGTTTGGTGAATTGTATCTAGAAACAGTCATAATAAATTCCGGGAGTTTCGTTGTGGAGAATTGAAGCCAATTACTTTCTACAAAGCTTTGAAAGGGTAAAGGAGATATATACGTTATTAAAACCATTTCTTGAGTCTCGACTTTCTTTTTGCAAGGTATTGCAATGTTTGTTTTAACGTTCAAATGGTTTCTACTAATGCGGAACTTGAATTATAAGAATTAAAGTAAAAAATATAAAGTGCAATGAGGTTATCTACTATAAGTAATTGACCCTAAAGGACCGCGGTCTTTTTTCTGTGAATTTCAGTGAAAATTGTCACTTTTTGGGAGTGAGTAGAATAGTAAAAAAAAACTTTTTTTTGGAAAATCTAACTGTAGGATCTTGGCCTAAACTATGGGAGGTACTTGTTGGGAAAAAATCAATTGAATTTAAATGTTGAGGAGCGAGATAATTACATCCAAAGTGAAGAAAAAAATTTCTTTCTTGTCCAAAATTTTCAAAAGCCTTTGACCACTGATATGTCAAAAAAATGACTCTACTCAAAGTTGAGGACTTTTTTATTCATGTCCAAAACCAAGTTAGGTATGTGTGGGAGAATTTTCAAACGAACTGGACATGTGGATCATACTTTGTAAAATCCTGCAATGCCAGAAGGTCTAGAATTTTGCAAATACACTAGGCAAAATTGGAGGATTTGTTTAAAATTTAGAAATTTGAATTACCTTGATCCAAATGGTGAAAACAAAGGAATCTTAGTCTACTACAACTTGCAAAAAAAAGAGTCAAAAAACAAATATACAAAGTGCTCAAAAAAGTAAAGCAACAAGTTCTACAAGGAGGAAAAGGAATGGAGGTTTGGGAGTCCCATACCTACCTGCAAACTTCAACTTTTCATAACTTTCATCTCATCTATCAAAATTGAATAACTCAAAGATTCCCACATATACAAAAATCTAAAGAACCAATTTCAAATGTTTATTTTAAAAAAAAGACAGTTTTTTTTGGTTGCTTGATTCTCCCTTGTTTTTCAGTTATTCATGCATAACTTCTTCAATAAATGTTGGAATGAAGAAAAAGTTAAATGCTCACGCAGATCTTTGAATTCCCCATCTTCAATAAAAGTTTCAAAACATCACAAAAAATAGTTAGGTGGAGAGGTACATGCCCAAAATCCCATTTGTCCCCCAAAGGGACAATGATCCTTTAGGGGTTAAACTAATCTCAGAAAAAACAAGCTCTTTGTAATTATTATAGGATATCAAATGTGTTTATATATTACATGAGTGAGTATATCCTTGTTGTTCTTTAATTTTACAAAGTTATTCTTCACATTTCATTATACAAACAAGCTATTTAATGGTGGGTCAAGGGTAGCTCCCATTGTTATGACTAGTGGAGCCTTTCCAAATTACGCTTCACATATATTTATGTATTGTAATCAAAATATATTTGTGCAAACACAAAACATATGTATTGATACTAATTAGAAATATCTAAGTGATTGCTAATATATGTGACTAATGACTCACATCCTTCTTTTGCTTGAAAGGATAAAAAGTGCTATTGCCAATCAATATAAAAGAACCTATTAAAAGTATGAACTAAAGAAAGGCATCTAATGTACTTATGTAAGAAGATGTCATTAGCAATTCCAAAGACACGTGTGCCTCTTATGTGGTTTCCTAAAAAATGATTATTGTGACTATACATTACAAGTTCAAAAAATGATCAAACTATGTGAAATTTTGGAAGAACATGTCCACTAACTCTCTAATACTCCTTCCAATAAAAATGCCTCTATTTCAAAAAAAATGAAAAAAAGTTGGAATTTGTTTTGAACAAAAACTATGACTTGTTAATCTAGTGAATCACAAGTACTAATTTCTTGAACTAATCACAATCAACACAAATTGTAATATATGCTTTCACTTGATTGTAAAACATGTGGCTAGTGATGAAAGGCAAAATTTCTTAGAGGCTCATTAATTAATTCTTACAAAGCTCCAAGTCTCTACATAGCATCATCTTAATCATCCTAATCCAATAGTCGTTTTGAGTCAATGTTTGCAATAAAGGCCCTTATGAACATAATTCTAAGAAAGAAGACAATCCTTATTAGATATTTGTGTAACAAGGAGCCTTGGCACTAGTCTCACATGTGTGGGCCTTATACTTCAAACTAATTTATTAATATATTATGGGCTAAACCTCCAACTTTGAAATGAATAGTGAATTTAAGAAGATTCCAAATTCAATTTACTTTGGATGCAGTCTCTTGGTGTTGGCCCTTAGGGATCAATAAATTGATTAGAATTTTGAGTAACAAATCAGTCAATTGATAAGTCACTTAATTGTTTTTGCAATGGATTGAAAGATTGATAGACAAAGGGCTTAAATAGTAAATGGATGAACAGATGATCAATTTATGCACTAGACTTAATTGGTGAATGCAGCTGTGGTTGCATTAAGTGAAAATATATAGCATGGTTGATAAATAGATTGATTTAAATTTTGCCTTTACACCAAAAGTTAGGAGATTGTGCAATGACAAATCAGTAAATTCTTATGAATATCTGAGAATTTGTATAAACCTTTACTCTAAACATAAGCCAATGCACCAATACGCTCTGGTCTAATTGGAAACATCAATAGAGGGTATAAGATAGAGGATATCTGAATTTTAAAAAAATCTAATTTGCCATCAATATGGCCCTTACTTCAATGTTTACCAAGAGCTACCAAGAGCTTAACAAATGTTTTTGTCTCTAAATTCAAGATTACAAAAACCCTCTTACAACGTTGTTGCTTATTTTTATTGACTTCATTGATCGAGATCTGTTAACTAATTTGCTAAATCAAGTAAACACAAAAACTTTGTACTTAATTCAATGATAGAAGAATCTTGATAAAAAGTTTAATTGTATAAATATGCACAAGTAAGATTGTCTTTTTGTGAAGAAGCCATAGTAAAAGAATTGGACATATGGACAAATATAAACTTTTGGTTGTCTTTCAACCCTTTAAGGTATGTGGTTGATTTGGGGGGGTGAGCAAGAGGGTTTCCTGTTCTAAACTCAAATATATATGAAAAATACCTAATCATGATTTGTGATGAAGATTTGACTGTACCATTGGAATGGGATTTGATGTTTGGACCTTCACAATAAATTTGGTGGCAATCGAGGGTTCCTTTGTTGCAAGTTATAATAGATCTCTCTATCTGCATATGGTGAAGTGAGCATGCATACAACAAGCTACCTTTGTCATTGTGTTTCCTACTAAGGAATTCTTTTTTCTTCTTATAGGACCAAGTTTCTCAAATGTTACCATCAAGAACCATATGGAACTCCAACATATCATTCCCCAAACTTGTGTTTGTTAGTATAAATGCCATTCTCTTTTGCATTTAGGGTTTTCTTTCTCTAATAATTTGCGTATTTTTTAGCCTGCCTGCATGCATGCAATTTTTTCAACCCCTACACCACATGCTAGCATGGATCTTCATGAAATTTGTCTCATTACATTCATTTCCAAATTCCCCACACCCATCCCCTTTCATCCATAACCAAATTCATTGTCAAACTTTGACTACCAATGATAATGTGTTTAAATCAACCAAAAAGTGCTCAACTAGACCTTAACCCCTGAAGGGTCCGAACGCCCTTTGCAGTTGTATATATGACCATATGTATAGATGTATTTGAGCTGCTCCGAGAATTTTTCAAAAAAAATTATGCACCCACCATCATACAACACTTTAATATGTATGATTGTAACACTTAATTTCCAACTGATTCAAACTCCTGAATATTGGTTGCGACCGTATTTGATACCGTAACTCCAAGCCCAAGGGCCCTTCAGGGGTTAAAGGGTTAAGAGAAACTCATCATTTTTATGGTCCAATTCTCCAACGCTGCCCTCGTGTACCATACGACCATACGTGAATACAATTGTATTTTAAAGTGTATACAATCAAGACATGAGGGCAGAATTGAGAGGTAAGTTAATAAGCTTACATGTACAGGTTTGTCAATCAGAGTAATTATGGTGTCTGGAGTCTAATCCATGTCTTTGCAATGCCAGGCTTGCCAGCCCGTTCAGTCTTCCAGCTCAGAGTTATCACTGAGATAAACAAGAAAAAAGTCCGCCTAATGCAAAGCCAGTCAAAGCAAAGGACACCCTGATGTGATAAGGCCAGCCTCTAACTTTCACTTTCACTTTCACTTTTTTTAAAATACTTTCACCTGCTTTCTCTTTCTTCCAGTAAAGATGCCAAAAGGTGGGCACTTTGGCATTTCTAATTTGTGGTTATTGTGCAGCAAAGTGGCTGCAGCCGGTTCTGTTCATCTGGTTTCCAAACACTATTTCTAATAGTGTGAAGTTCAAATATCTCCTACACTCAACAGTGCATTTAGGTTGCATTACCCGCCTTTACCTTAGAAAGTTACCTCGTGACTCATTATTTGGCCAATTGAAGGCCCATGCAATTCTCCAAATACTACAATTTTATATGATTTACAACCTAGACATATACTAGAAAAAAATGGCAATAAACAACTAAGTAATTTAGTTGTTGTGCAGATATTGTGACCATATGTAGTCATTTCATAATTGTTATATGGTCACATATGGTCACAATAATTGCACAACAACTAAATTACTTAATTGTTTATTGCCATTTTTCTTCTAGTGATAATTAGTTAATTTTTTTACAACGTTGTAGTTACTGTCAAGTCTTGTCATTTTGTGTTTATTGTAGTAATTCTTAATGAAATTTAACTTAGTATGAGTACATATTTATATAGTGTAAAATGTTGAGAAATTATTGTGGGGGCAATCTAAATGCAATATTTAATGTAGACCATGCTAGCTACAACAGTTCAAGGGAGGAATCACATACGCAGAGGCATTTCATACTCCTTTCCTCGTCTCACCTTTGTAAGTCTCATTGCAATGCCAGATCCCATCTTAGTTGGGCTATTAAAAACAAAAACATTTCTAAAAAGGAAGTTCTGAATGTTATATGCAAAAGTATTGACAAGATACGGGCTGAAAGTTGGGTTCAACAAAATGGCTGACCCAAATCTTGAGTGAAATCCCACTTTCTTTGGCACCAAAACTTCCAAAAAATACTACCATGTGAGCAACAACGAACATGGGACTTGAAACATAGTGTGAACCGCCCCCTCACTTTCTGCACAAAACTCCTACGTACAAAGGCTTTTTGGTTTGGGGCAAAGTTGAGCAGTAAATTGCTATTCAAACTAGCCGTGTTTAATTTCATCCCATAAAACCCAAGAGTCCTCCTAAGCATCCTGAAAGTACTATATGGACATGAATCATCACTCATCAAGGAGAATTAGACTTATGTGGTAACATATCCACGTCATGGAGAGAGAGAGCTAGAAGAGCAGAAGGTTTTAGTAACCTTTCCAGAAACCCCAAAGCTCACATACACAGCCCCATTCATCAAGAGCAATTGGCATCACTCGTTTTCTCCACGCAATCATTCCATCGGCCCCCATGGTACTTCAGCACATTCCCAATGTGCACCCCAAAGCTACACTTCTACCCCCACCTCTACCTCCACCTCTACCCTCTATCCTCTACAACAGAAAAGGTAGCATCTACAGAGGGGGAGGGGCAGCACCGCAGCAGCAGTACAGGGTGTGGGGGGCTATATTATGAACATAAAAGCAAACCTACCGAAAGATTTTTCCAATATTAATACAGCTTCTCACATGTGTGAGCCCCCCACAAACATCACCAAACAAATTCTGTAGTTCCACCATCCCCCATTACCACACAACCCCCAATAACAAGGGTACCACCCAGCCCCAACTAGTGAACCAAAAGTATAATCAATCAAAAACAATTAATCAAAAAGCAACCCCTGGGGAGTTGTACCGAAGGGTGAAAAAGGAAAAAAATAGGGTGGTACGACGGGAGGGGGAAAAAGGGCAGCGAGGCCCCGACCGTGGTAGAGCCATACTCGTAGAGATCTACGTATGGTATGGATGTGTCGGTTGCAGCGCGCGGGGGCGAGACTCGAGCGAGAGAGCGCGAGCGAAGCTGGAAAGAGGGGGCCGCTACAAAGTGGAGCAAGCGGGGCCCGGCCAAGGGGAAACTGCCTTTTCTTACACTGGCAGCTGAGGGGACGCTCTAAGCTGTTGCTGCTGATGCTGCTGTTGCAGAGGAATGCCGGAGCGGAATGCGTGCACAGAAAAGTTCAGAACTGGCCTTGCTTGCTGGTTTCTAGAGAGAGACAGAGAGAGAGGCTTTAGTAGTAGCAGTGCTGTTGTGAGCATGGGGGTGCTCAAGGCGGCTGCTTGCGGAGCCTGAACAGCAACCACAACCGCAACTGCTACCGCAACCACAGCAGGAACTGGAACAGCGACCAGTTGTGAGAGGCGCGGGGGTGGGAGCATATTATCTAGAAATCCGGGGGTGAGGGAGGTGGGGACGGCCTTGCGAGCAGCAGGAGCACGCATCGCTCCGCACCGAGCCAATGCTGAGCTTTCCGCCGTCCTCGTCTGCAGTATTGGTAGTGCTTTAGGAGGTTTGTGCCGCCACTCCGCCTGCCTGCCTGCCTTTGGGGGGTGCTGAAAGGCAAACAACAAAGACACTGAAAAGTTGGTCGCGCTAGAAAAGCTTTGGGTTGGAAGAGCGCAATCCTCCTGTCGTTTGCTTGTTCTGTTGCTCGTCACTCGTACTGCTGCTAAGTTACTACTGACTTACGTCCGCTACTATTACTACTGCTACTACTACTACTGCTTAGTTGCTCGTTTTGGGACCCAGGTGCTCCGGAGAGGGCAAGATAACGCGCACATTGATGATGATTATGAGTGTGATCTAGTAGAGGCTTGCGGATGATTGATTCGGTGCCTTAGGAGAACAGTTAGTAGTTACTGGTGGGGATAGTGAAGCCCTGTGGGTGCTGGCTGGGCCCGGGGGAATATCTCAGTTTGGGGGTGCATTTTGATGTTGATGAGTGTGCGTTTCGAGAGGTAGGCTTCAGTTACCGTCGCCTGTTGAGCTCACTGACTGCCTAAGGGAGGGTGTGGACGACGGTGGCGGAGAGAGATAGAGAGCATTGTTTGTGCGTAGTGCTTTGTGTGTAGCCGGGTGTCTCTATAGGAGCTGGGGGCTGAAGGTGAGAGTTTTGAAAGGGACAGACGCAAGGGTTTTGAAAGTGGACACTGGGGTGCAGGTGTTGTTGGGGATGCAGCTAGCAGGGATCAGAAAGTGAAGGGGAAGAGCTTCGAGCGGTTACCGGTGTTTTGTAGTCGTTAGTGAAGTGCCGGAGTTGTGCGTGTGTGGGGGAATCAATCGGGGGGTGTCGACACGCATCCATCGTTACATGTGTCAGCCTGTTCGGTGCGTGCTCTTCGACGGGGATTGCAGGGCAGCTGAGCTACGCAAGGGGTGAAGCGCGCGCTGGACAAAGTGCACAGGTTGGGGAGACGGCGACTACACTGAGAACGGGACGCGAGCTAGATCGCCGTGTGGTCGGTCCACCTCCTGAGCTGCAAGGATCGGGGTTAAGTGGATCAGAGAACTGGGTGGGAAGCTCCAGGATCGTTGAGCTTCGGTAATCGGCACTCTCTAGACTGGTGCGCCCGATGGACTCCCCCCTCAGCTCTGTGGCGACTCCCACAGGGCCACGGCGAAGTGGCGAGCTTGTTGGATTTGGGCAGCGTGTGCACGGGCTTGGACGGACCGTGGTGGGGTGAAGAGATAGTGAGAGCGAGAGCTAGAGAGCGAGAGACCGGAGTTACCACGCACGCGAGTCGCAAGTCAATGCACCAAACTATGAGCTCACCCAACTCGCCGGGTTCGCTATCGCCCAACAACAATCTGGGATTGAAGCCGTGCAGATCAGCGTCGGAGATGGACCTGGAGGACCGGCGGGGCAACGGCGGCGGCGGGGGCCCGCTCAAAATGGCGCGCACGGACTCGTTCCACCGCCAGTCGGATCTGAAGATGCACATGAACGGCAGCCCCAGCGGCACAATGGTGCTCAGCTCCAGCATGGTGAGCGACGGCAGGCTGGGCTGCTCCCCGACCAACTCGTGTGCCAGCGACGGCTCGCTCCTTGGCAACGACCACGGTAATGTGGTCTCCGATGCCCGCCTCCTCAGACAAGATTCCCTGGTCTCGGCCTCTGCCTACTCCGGAGCTCAGGGCGGCGGTGGCGGTCGAGGACCCCTCTCTTATCACCACCTGCAGTCCTCCGCGTACCACCACAATAAGCCTTCGGGTAAACTCTCTCGGAACCAGTTTCTCCTTTGCGTCGTCTTCGTCTCTTTCCCATTTAGTGTCTACGTACTACTCCTCATAAGCTGTCAGGATATGAACACCGGAGTTCCCAGTGTTCGGACAGTGATCCCCTGATCGGTTACGTGCGTAGATAACAGTGGTCAAGTTTGTTTACTCGAAGCTCAAGTTGTGAGTGAGCGATAATCTCAACAAAAGTGCTGCTTTTGGTTCTCTGGTATCTTAGCCTCGATCGCCGTCGACATGCTGTTACTGCATTCCGACCGACCTGCGGTTGACGTCTAGGCTTGCAAACAATGGGTTGTTTTTAGGTTCTGTTTGACATGTTATTCTACATGGACTTCTTCAATGTTACCGTCCTAGTGAAGTTTGACATACATGGGCTACTCAGGCATCCGTGGGCATCGTAGTGTAGCACTGGCGACTGACTGCTCCATCACCGCCAGTACGTAGCTGGAGTGCGGTGATGGCAATTCTAGGAGGTGTTGATGCTTCGGTGTTGATATATGTGGAATTGACTTCCGGACGGTGTATGTGTGTGTGTGTGCCTGCAGGCGGTGGTCTGTCGATGGGTCGAGAAAGCATGAACCCCATGGGTCAATCGGGACACAATCCCGTCAGTGGAGCCCGCGCTCCCTTCACCACTGGTCAGTGGGCAGAATTGGAGCACCAAGCGCTCATATTCAAGTACATGATGGCCGGGGTCAATGTGCCCAGTGAGCTTTTGAATCCCATCCGCAGGAGTGTTGCCACCATGAATGGGCTCGCCAGCAACCATGCTACCAACTGTAAGTCCCTAGTATTTCCAGGCGAAATCGATGACTGCTCCAGCTAGTTGTAATTGGAATGAAGCATGAAGTGCCGATGTGTCGTTTTGATTTGGTTTATGTTTATATTTGTTATGTTAGGTTTCTGATTGTTGTGTTTTGGGTCATGCAGTTGGCTGGGGTTCCTTCCACTTGGGCGTCCCCAATAATACGGATCCAGAGCCAGGCCGTTGCCGGCGAACCGACGGAAAGAAGTGGCGATGCGCTCGTGACGTGGTGCCTGATCAGAAGTACTGTGAGCGCCACATGCACCGCGGGCGTCACCGATCCCGCAGGCCAGCAGAAGGCCAGACGTCGTCGGCCTCGCAGTCCGGCTCCGCGACGTCGTCAGGACCGCAGCCAGCCATCGCCGTCGGCGCGTCTCGGACGTCCACGCCCACGCCAGGCTCCAGCTTGACGCACAGCAACCTAAGGCCGTCCATTCTGTCCGGAAACTCGCAATCCACCACGAACCTGGGCGGTGGTGGCATGGGCTACAACAGCCCGGGCGGCTCCGGAGCCTTGTCCGGCGGGTCGTCGCCGGCGGCCTCGTCGGGCCAGTTCCAGCTGCCCGGACTCTCCTCTGCGACCGGCACCTCGGGTCTGACCAGCAAAGATTACAGGTACCACCTTTCACGTGACCCCATTCGTACTAGCATTGACCCTATTTTTTTTAACTGCTACATTAGTGCGCATGTGCGCACATGTAAATTGCCACGGCTGCCATCCGTTTTCCCACGTTCAGGACCTTCCTTCATTAATGTCAATTTTCTATGCGTTACCTACGATGCATCTCTGGCACACTTGGGTTGAATCAATTCCAGTGTTTCTAGTATAAAATGGTCGCCGTTTTCTGGTACCCCCCTCCCTCCCAATGCGTTGATGTGATTAATGTAGTACATGTATAGAATATCATTCTGCAGGCATGGACTTTCTTTCCGCGTGTCAGTGTTCGTACTTTTGGTTTGCATATGCTGTCTGCCGGTTACGAGACCATGGAGTTAAACGTTGCATGTGATATTGACTCGATGGAAATGCATGGCTGGATGTGTTTTGACGCAGGTACAACATGAACGGCATGACGGTGAAGTCGGAGATGGGCATGAACCCGGAGCAGATCCTGTTCTCCGAGGCTTCGGGCAGCACGCGCGGGCTGAGCCAGGAAGCGCAGTCGCTGAGCAACTTGTCCCGACTGAACACCACCATGAACAAATCGTGGCAGTCAATGACTTCGTCCAAAGTGACCCCGAGCCCGCAGCCGAAGGGGAGCGGCAACAGCTCCCTCCTGAGCTACACCAGTCCCCAGATGGGAGGCTTGCTGGGGCAGGAGTTCGGGCTCATGCCGGAGACCAGCCAGGTGAACCTGGCCGCAATGGCGGCGTCGCAGCAACAACACTCGTTCCTGAGCAACGGCTATGGCGGGGTGGAGACCACGAGCGTGGGCGGGCGCGATTCCAGCGAAGGGCAGCCGCTGCGGCACTTCTTCGACGACTGGCCGCGCTCCCGCGCCGACCCGAGCGCGCTGGCGTGGGGCTCCGACGTGGAAGACTCGGACCGCGCTACGAGCAACAACAACGCGGGGGGCGGGGCCACCCGAGGGGGTGCTCAGAGCAACCACACCAGCAACAACACGCAGCTGTCGATCTCCATCCCCACCACTGCCGCTCCGTCCGGGGACTTCAACTCGCAGAGCAGCGGCGGCAGCCCTTCCCGAGGCAAGTTATCTCTCTCACCCTTGAAGCTCTCCATGTCCAGGGCGGGTGATGAATCTCAGTGTCCAACGGGGCTCGGGGTTGGGACTACCACCGTCGTCCATCCGGTTCATTACAATAGCAGCCAGGACCCCGACCACGAGGAGCACCACTCTCACGATGAAGCTTGGGACCCCATTCCGTGGGAGCCCTCCTCTGTCGGCGGCCCTCTGGCTGAGGTTCTGCAGTCGTCGTCGTCGGGTAACGTCGTCGTCGTCGTCGCTCACAGTACTACTGCTACTGCTACTACTACTACTGCTACTGCTGCTGGCGCTCTCGAATCAGGTGCTGAATGGCTCGAGTCTCACCACCAGAAAAAAGTTCAGGATTCCTCCCTCGGCGATTACATGCCCGCTTCCCCTGTCGACGTCCTTCACAAGCTAACTTTTGCTTCCCATTCGGATTCTAGCACTAGCACTAGCAGCGCCAGCAGCCCTCGTAATTCTGTCTTTCCTGTGGTCCCTGCAGCCTCTGCTGCTCTGCTGTCGGAGAATTCTGCTTCTCAGATCCCGGCCTCTGGGCCGGCTCACCTCTTTTAGCTAGTTACCTGTCTGCAGTGACAGTGAGATTGTTCTCGTGTAGTTGCGTCAATTAGGGCGAGATTCAGATTGTTAATTTAGGGTTCATCATTCAATGTCATGCATTAGCAATTACTAGATAAAATAAGCAGAATGCGGTATTATTACTGCAGTCTCTGGAAGCGGAGAGCGTCCTGTCCTGCTCATAACCGAGTTTGATTGTGGTTGGGATGATTATGATGATGAGAGTAAAGTAGTTGCTGGGGGTTAGTCGGTCGGTTGGGTTAGCTTGCAAAATGAGGAGAAAAAGTGTGGTTGAAGTTGCTGTATTGCAACGTTTGTATTCACCATCATCATGTTGGGCCGGCCTGCAGGATCTGGATGAGTCTCAGAGCTGCGAGATGACCCTTCCAGTGAGAATGTCGTTGGTGAAGCTTACTACCTGCCGGCTGAGTATACAGGCAGTGAGTGCGTACAGATTGCGGCTTCATTTTCATCCTCCCCCCCCCTGTGAAAACCAGTACAAAAATCTGATATGATCCCATTGTGGTAGGGGATCAGTAGCCTATGCTACGACTTGATGAGAGGCTACCACTTCCGACAATACTTTCCACCACCTGCGGCAACCTTGTTTATTCCAAGGAGGATATCACAGCCTTGGTTGCAACGTCGTCATTATTCCCATCCCCCCTTTGGTTGCCTACCTGAACCAAAGCCCGAGCTGGATCCCCCTTTGGATCCAAATTTTGAGCCTCTGGAGGTGCCTGCTGGCTTGCAGCAGCCCGCCTCCGCGCCTTGCTGCCAATTAGTTCATGTCTTCTTCTACCTGCAGGCTTTCTTCCTACTTGTATGCACTCTCTGATCAGCTCTTGGAGCTCTTCCCCGAAGTGGCAGATTTCCAGCTCAGTCAAAGTGGACATCTCTCTCGCAGTTGCCCGGTGGTGCATAGGATGTTGCAGTATTTCCAACAACAACGACTTGGACCCGCAACTGAGCCACTTTGCTCATCTGTACTCATACTACTGACTGCCTTTGGGACAAGACATTTTCTAAGCCCCTCTTTTATTCTCCTGTCCGGCTTTTCTGTTGTAGAGCCGGCCAGTGTTGAGTTTTCCCACCTGCTCTCCCTCGCTGCTGCTGGCGCACATAGGATGATGATTGTAGACTCATGTGGACTTTCCCCAGCTTTGAGTGTGTGTTAGCACATATTTTATAAACCTTCTCACTGAAATTTTGTCTACCGGATCAATTGACGTCCCCCCACTTGGAATGAATGAATGAATGATCATGTGCGTACTATAATTCTTTTGTTTAATGCTCCCCATCAAGTGATGGTTGTATGTGTGTAATCGCAGTACCTAGTAGCACTCAGTGGTAGACGAGAGTCCTTGTGATTTTCTAGATTGGTAGTTGCTGCTGCTGGGTCTGCAGAAACCATTAACACGAGTACAGAATACTTACTGTAAGTATACCATGATAAGTGTTAAGAGAACGAGGAGATCTGTGCAGGAATCTACTAACTGGTGAGATCGTTGGTACGCTGGGGTGATAATTCCCCTTTGTCACCGTCACACATGTTGTTTTTTTATTTTCATCACGAAGGGATGTCTATAGCGTTGAAAAGTCGTGTTGGCCCCTAGCTTCTGTACACACTACCGATCAAGTTCAGTCAGTACACCACACTACACGACTGCCATGCAACAGTCGTAGCGTAGTACATGAATGCAGGAGTAGCAGGAACTCCGTGGGTTTCAAGCCTGCGCCTTACTCTCGCCAGGGCGTGGGTGATGTTGGCCCGGCCATCAAGTGGACGCCTGGCTTGCTTCACCGACGCGGATATCGCGCCTCAATGGGCATGAGAACCTTTTCACTCCCCGAATGTTTTTGGCAGCAATATTCGGCACAATTGTTGTTAGGACACGCAGCCCTCAAACCTGGGTCAGCAGCTTAGGCCAGGCTAGGGCTCGCAATACTGTAGAGAGTTATTGCAACAGGTCTAACCACCGTCCAACCTGTGTCAGCAGCTACTTGCAGGCTTAGCTGGCAACTAGCCGCTTGATCGACGGACCGGCGATCAGGTTTCCTTGCTGGTCCCCATCTCATTGCTCTGGTTACCTAAATCTAAGATTCCTCTGTGTCTGCGCAAAATATTTCTACAGTGGGCTTTGAGTCAGACCACCCCCACCACCACTATCAGTTGGTCGTTGGTCACACGCCACAATTTCTCCTTCAACCCTACTGTCACTCCCTTGCTTTCTCTTGAGTCAAACCATAAAAAAATACGTATGAATACATTTATATATTCTCACTACTCTCTCACAAAACTGCATATGTCAAGGTTAGCTCTTCCTTTCTACCACTACCACTACTAATGGTCATTGGCACGCCAGAAATGTGGTATTCAAAATCGAGTGCCACCTGGATTACTCCTTTGTCTTGACTTGTGTGTCAGACTGCTGGTGATACATGCAAATATACTCCGTTGATCTCAAGCAAGCACTGAGTTAAATGAACTCACCAGCAAGTGCTCAAATGTAGAATTGGTCCGCATCAGCTCTCAGATATGTTGGTTCATTCCTTTGGCAGGTACTGTTAATAGACTACCACGTCCAGCAGGGCTGAGCAGTGAGCAGGGAGTGCAAGCGCTTCTGTTGCGAGCAGTGCAACACACAAGTGCGTCAATAATTGAGGATCTTGAATGCGGATGAATCCTGCGCAAGATGTGACGTTGAAAGGAGCCGAATCCAAGGTGTAAGACGGGGGGTTTAAGTGCAACACAGCTGCAGGAGTAGTAGTAATAGTAGTAGGCTGTGTTGATCATTCACGTGCTACGGCGGCGGAGAGGGACTAGGCCGCCGCGTGCAAGGACCCGCGACCCGCAGAGGCCAAAATCTTGAGATGGGCGTCACGCAAGCAGGCGCAAACGTTGGGGGTTTATGAACGCCTCATCTGCTAAGCCTGAGCCTGAGTTTGAGCTCGTCTGCGCCGCTCCAGGGCTACTCTATGCTTGCTAGGCAGCAAGCCAGGTAGGCCGGGAGCTAGTGCTGCTAGTGCTAATACTACTACTAGCGAGTCAGGCGCTCTGACGATGTCCGGTGCCAGAAAGAGAGCGAGCCTCAAATGCTGGTACAGGAGGGCAATTCAAAGCTCTAGAGTGCGCTTGTACCAGGGTTTTTTTTTGGTTTTCTGATCAATGCCTAAGGTGGAAGCACCCATAACCGATAACTTAAGCGATTCTGCAGAAAACTTCAAAGAGGCCAAAAAAATGTTTTTCCCATGTAGGAAGATAAGAAATACTGGGGTGCAAATTTTTCATAATTTTATTTGCAAAACTGAAATTACTATGAATTTGGGAGTAAAAAAATGTTCTACACCCATTGCGAGTGTCTAGATGTATGCAATTTCGATACTAGCCAAACTAATTTCAGCTCATTACCTCCTACCTCACTTTGGGACATGTGGCATGACTTAAGTGGCCCCAACCTTTAAAAAGTTAGAAAAATGCATTCCAAAGCACCTATCCTTACTCATGGTGGAAATAGCACCCCCTACTAGCGTTATCAGTTATGGGTGCTTCCACCTTGTGTGGCATTATTTGAAAATGATTTGTAGCTTGCGGGTTCCATCCCTATTTTAGTTGGAGTTGAAGGTGGCCCCTACGCATAGATTTTTGTAGCATCATGAGATATTTTTTGCAAGCAAAAAGTATTCATTGACTTTTTTTGAAAACATTCAAATAACCATTGGCATTACTTAATTATTACATGGAATTGGATTAGATAATACCTCATAATTTTAAAATAATGGCATCACTTTTCAATTTGATGAGAGTTTTATGAAAACCTAGGCTGCAATGCAATTTTTTGTTATTACAATCTGTTATTTTTTGAATTTTTTTTCCCAATTTTTTTCTATAGGAGTGAAGCTCACTTTTTTTTTTAGGCAATTGGGCCTTAAATTGCCCAAAAAGAAACCCTGGCTTGTACCTCTAAGTTTAACCCCTAAAGGATGTTACTGTTTTGTATACGGACTCTCGTGTTGTATACGGACTCCCGTGTTGAATACGGACTCCCGTGTTGTATACGGATGGGGTATTTGGATAGCACGTGAATTCCATTAGAGTTGTAAATTTCAAGCCAAGTCAGAAACATAATACTGATCAACTAGGATTTTTTGAGAAATTTTTGATATTTGTTGTAAAATACTTTTTTCAAGTACTAAATGGTTCTCATACAAATACATACAACACTTTTGGTAGGCAACATCCTGTAGGGGTTAAGCTTACCCACCCGTTCTCTCTCTTTCTCTCGCTCGACCTCGCCTGGCCTGGCCTGCCACGGTGGTTGCTGCCGCTGGTTCAAGTGTGAGAACTGGCGTTGTTGTGCACGTTACGATACTGATCATGCAGCAGTCGCTCATAATGCTGCCAACACTCCTTGAATTCATGTTATTATTATTCCTATTATGGCGTATTTATGCCCCCCCTCAGGGTTCTCTTTTCTGGCAAAAATTTGCTTAAATCTTACCTCAGATGGGCACTGGCTACCGGAACTCTGAAAAAATATGGCGAAAAAATGAATGAAATTGTCAAATCCACCCCTAAACTAACACCAAATTTGTCAAAATTTAGATGAAGTTTACTAATATTAGTATAGATTTTGGATGAACATCCACATGTCAACGATTCTCTCTAATTTGGTTCATTTTTTTCTTAAAGCATCTCATGCAGCATGTTAGAACATCCCTTTGCGTTCAACCCATAACGGCTTTTACGATTCAAGTCCCCAACAACACTTGACACGTCCTTGTGCAGGTTGCGGGGCCTTTAGGTTGAGCCACATACTCATCAGATTTCAACTTTCTCCAAGCCCCCTTCATGGTCCGTGGCAAACACTGTTCACTCACAACCCCACTCCACAACCAGGTGTACCCGTACGATTTGTTGTAACGCAGGTGCAGGTTGGGAAGGTTTCAAGGTTGTAGGAGACCTTCAAACCTTGCCGTGAAGGTTCACGTCCTTCTCCCCGTGAAATCTCATTTATCCAAGTGTTACAAAGCGTGATGCAAGAGATGCCCTTACCTAAGGTAACCGCATCCATGGGCGTGATGTCCCCATGGGAGTCACTGACATAGTCAGAGTGCTTATGGATACTTAAGTGATATTCATGGGTGACAAAGTGATGGTTGTGGGTGACTTCATGACGGTTTTGAGTACCCATCTCACTATTTAAGAACCAACAAGCCTTGTTTTTAGCATCTCTTACACATGATCCTTACAATTTTAGTGATTTTGGACTTTGAAAAATCTTTGTGAACAAATGCTTGCAGTTGGAACCTTAAATTTGATACCAATATTTTTGATTTCCATTTCCTAACTTACAATATTTTTTTCAAAGCTAATCAATTATTTTACCTACTCCAAAACCCTTATTTCCACGCTTATGGGTGCACCTACCTTACTTGCATTGGTGGGTGCGGGTTGCTCTACCTTTGTAAAATGAGAAAAAAAAAAAAAAAAAAAAAAAACCTGCCCCTCCCCCCCCCCCCGCCCTGGAGACCCATTATGGCTCTCGCCGCATCTGCTTTGCTTTGTCCCTGGGCTTTGCTTTTATGCCAGGCCTTCACAGCAGCACTGTAGCAGTATCATCAGTTTCCGCCCCATTCTATTTGGCTCTCTCTCCCCTGCAGTCACCCCCCCCACCCCCCTGCCTCTCGTTGCCTTGACTCGATTCAAGTTTTGCGACCATGCATTATGAGTTCACGACCAATCCCTCAGAGCCATGATGTTTCTTGTGGAGCAGAGATCTTCAAGAGTGATTCTCATAATTAGCTCTCACAAGTGGCTAGAGAGAACTCTGCCAAATGTAATCAAATGCAAATTTTACATCTTTGATGCTTTTATTTATATTTTTATATATATAACATACTATATATATATAAAATAGTCTAGGTACTCGTTGGTCTGATGGGATGCAAAATAATTTTAAACCTAATTACACAAAAAATTCTCCTGCAAGAAAATAATTTTTACTTTTCATACGCGCACTCCAATTTCAAACTTTATCCATGCAATAAAATATTTGTTTTTGTTTACAAAACATTCCCTTAGAGTAAAGCATTTTTTGTTCTATACCCATAGTTTTTTTTACCCACGCAAATAAAAGGAACATAACTTTTTTCTCACGCAAAAAAATTAGTATTTATTTTTTACCTACACAAATTTTAGTTATTCATGAAATTTTTTTTAATATGTATTTTAGTTTTTTAGCTATGCAAGTTCATTTTTATTTATTTAACCGCACTTTTTTTTGCTCATACAATTTTTTATCCATACATTTTTTCTCACTCAGGTTTTCACTCAAAATTTTTTATCCATGCATGTTTACTTATCCATGTGGTAAAAGGATTGTGGTAGAAGGATTGCCATGCAATAAATTGTATTCTTATACATATATATAATTATCCATTCTACTAAATTTTGTATGTCCCACGTCCCATCCATGTAGGTCCCACCACAATGTCAAATCCCAACTTAGTTCGGTTATTAAAGGAAAATGGAGTACTAAAGAAAGCCATTAATATTTTATGCAAAAGCATTGATGGGACTTGGGTTGAAAGTTGGGTCTAGCAAAATGGCAAACTCAAACCTCAAGTGAAGTCCCACCATATTTGGCACCAAAACTTCCAAAAAGTGTTGTCATGTAAGCAACCCAAATGTGGGACTTTTGATGAAATGTGAAATGCCAAGTCCCAAGTTTTAGCTTTACACCAATCAAATTCTCAGATTTCATTGAGACTTGGGACGTGGGATATAGTGTGAACAACCCCTCTGCTATAAGAAAATGCTGCCAATTTAGTCATTTTTTGTAGATTCAGACGTGTCAATTTGGACGTTTGATTGTCAACTTGGTCACTCTTTTGTCAATTTA
The DNA here is from genome assembly GCA_963920765.1 of Ulota crispa. Lineage (NCBI taxonomy): Eukaryota > Viridiplantae > Streptophyta > Bryopsida > Orthotrichales > Orthotrichaceae > Ulota > Ulota crispa. The sequence goes on along the minus strand of OY987248.1, from coordinate 19,661,922 downwards.
GGCAAGTTTAATTTATTTGGACATGCCAATTTGTACACTATTTTCTTGTAGCTTATTGTACAATAATGTGAGAAATCCATCTTTTTGTGTGGCTAGAACTACACAAAATGTTTTGATCATTGTGCCTTGCACTAATAATGCTAGCTTGCACTAATTCAAGATACATGAGAATTTGTAAGAAGCACTAGTAACGTTATTTGTTATAATTTTTTTATTTAGTATACTATGAGTTATAGTGTATAAATATCAACTCAAATAGTGTGACTCAAATGTCCAAAATTCCAAATTCCAAGGAAATTTTGCAACTATGTATTCTAGGTGAAGAAAGTGTGAAGGATGTTTGCATTACAAAAACTTTACCACCAAGTTGCTATTTTGTGGTGGTGAAAGATTGTGATTAAAACCCTACTTCAAAAACAAGTACTAAAGACATGTCACGTTTTCATAGCAATTAAGACAAACTGGTGTGAAGAAGTCGTGCTCTATTCAAAATGAGATACCAAGGAAAATAATTTGTGTACTACAGCTACATGGAATTTGAATTTTAAATTCTTATTTTAATTTAAGTGACACCCTAGATTTTGAAAATTCTGGACTCCATAGCGTTGCAACGAGTTTGCATATAAAAAACTCTGAGCATATTTTTCTTTGATTCAAATAAGCAAGTTGTGGAATTCGTTGAGTTTATAAGTTTCCAAATTCTTATTGTTTGGATTAGGCATATGTTTATCATGCTATTGCTTTTGTTTAACTTTCCGGGAAAATCACATTGGAGGCACTTAACCCCTAAAGGACTATGACCTTTATTTTGTCAGAAGACACTCAAAATTGCCACCTCTATGCCAAAGAGTAAAAAAGTTTGAAAATCAAGCATTTTGCATATCTGATTGTAAGATCTTGTGCTAGACTATTATAAGAATGTGTCATACAAAACTCAAGAACTTTGACCGCACAGATTGGAAGATATTTGCATTTAAAAAGTAAAAAACAATTTTTTTTTGCACCTTGCTAAATTAGATTTTTTAACTTTGAACATTTTAAACTTAAAATTTTTGCACCACAAAGTTTGGAATTCTACTTTTGCATGGTGGGAAGTTGAGTTGGGAATCTTGAGAAAAAATCTCAAAAAAGAATACTTAATTTTCATTCTTTAAAAATACATTAGGTAGAAGAAGGTAGGAGATTGAACAAAAACTTAAATTGCTAATAACCCTGCAATGGAACTGAAACGCAATAATCCCAATGGTGAGATTGTTCTAGAAAGCAAACTTCACCCTCTCCAACAATTTTTTTTGAAAAAATGTTAAAGTTACATTCAAAAATGAAGTTTATAAGTTTTTTTTTCAAGAAGATGATTGAGTTGCCCAAAAAACAAGATTGTCCATAACTTTCTCATAACTAGTCCAAATGGAATGAATCAATGCTCCAGAAGTAGATAAAGATATAATCTATGAGAAAAAAATAATAAATTTTTCTTTTCAAGTTTTTATAAGAATTTTTTTTGCTGCCCCTAGTCTCCAAATTTGTGCTTATTTGGGCATAACTTTTGCTCCCTGGCATCAATTGGAATAAAAATGATATTCCCCAAAAGCTAATGTGTTTTTCTATCTTCAAAAAAAGTTTTAAAAAATTAAGACCAAAATTGAGGCCGTAAGTACTTGCCCAAAATCCCATTTGTCCCCTGAAGGGACAATGGTTCTTTAGGGGTTAAGAGGTGGTGGTAGATCAAACATCTATATAGTACTAAGAGCAGCCTCAATGGTCTTGTTATGTGGGTCTTGTATTAGTAAAATGGAGGAGACAAGAAAAAAAAAGAAATCCAATAGAAATAATATTCAACTCATCTAGTTAGAGTGCACATCAAAAGAGAATTTTGAAGCATTATTTTGCAACTGGTTATTGTGCACGTCAAGTGAAGCAAAAAGGTGTAGTCAACATTGTCATGATGACAATTAAGCCTATTTGAAAAAAAAGGAAGAGCAAATCCCTAGAGTGTCCTCATTCTCCTACAAATTCTTGAAGTGACCCCATTCCATGTGGGATGATAGCATGTCAATTCTCCGCTAATTTTTGAAGTGACCCCACTCCATAAATATTAAAGATTATGTTAGAGAGTGTGCCACTTTTGTGATTTTTGCCGAGCTTGTGTCAGTCATTAAATTACACAAGGTGCCAGTTCTTGTGTTAGCCCTCTTTTTGTGTTACTAGATTATTCAAAGGCATTGGATCTCTTCACTCATAATACAACTCACTACTTACAAGAGTCCATTAAACAAACCACTAAACTCTTTTATTACTTTCATTTGCAAGGTGACCATTGAGGTTGCTCTAAGGGGGATAGTTTCCTCCATCCATGCTCTTTCTAGGAACTTCTAGAACTTTAGGATATGTTGCAATAACCACGCTCAACTAGCTTGCACAAAACATATGCTTGTGTATTGATACTTCTCTAAAATTGAGAAATGTACTTGTTCTAAAAATTTATTGTAACGGAATACCTTATTGCATTTCAAAGTTTAAAAATAACTTCCCTAAAATTGTTTGATCTATTACCTCACAAGTTTCCTTGATAGCTATCATTATATGTGAGTGAAGCGTGTTTTTGTAGTTACAAAGGGGAAGTTCTAGATATGATTAACCCTTAAATGTCTGAGTGTGCCGCTGCAACTAGTATAACACAAGATTTTTTTTGTATTTGGAATGATTTCACACCTTTATTACATTTGAGATTAACAAAGAAGTGGGAATATAAATCAATGCGGTTCTAGTGAGCTATCTGAAATCCCAAATTTATAAAACTTCCTGTTGGTAGCAAGGGTTAAATAAAGTGTAAACCAGGTATTCAAATATTATGTGCAAAGGTTACAAGAGATCAAAGTTGGTTCAGTAGTTTTTCAAATTTTATATCAGTTTTTTTGGAATTCCAACAATAAATATATATTCAAAACCTAGATGCAGCAGGACACACACTTTGGATACAAGCTTGTTTGTAGATTGCCCCACCATTATCTCTAAGTGTTACGAGCTCATAATTTTAATGTTGAGTGAATGCAAAATGATCCCTTGCGTATGAGTAATATTTTCTTTTCTGTCCATCCACCTATTTTTAGATTCTTCAGTTTGTTTTGTAGTATTAGTTTAGTATAGATTCCAAAAAGTATTTCTAAAATACCCAATTATTCAAAGAGTGAAAACATGTTTCACCCTAAAAAAAACCTTTCTAGTTTAGAACGCAGCTCTTTAAAATCAACTTAAAAAAGAGAGCCAGGTAAAAAAGATCATTTGAAAAACCGCCTCAACTAGAATCTAACATGAATAAAACGTTAAGGGGAAATATATATTTAGAAGAACCATTTATTCTTAACTCATGGACAACATGTGAAAGAGTTTTAAATAACTTGTTTTGGATTTCATTGCTAAATATTGATAAGTACAATATTAAACTCAACCTTGAGATAAAAAAATTGTTTAGGTATCATGATTTAACCCCTAAGCGTCCAATCAACCATTTTCTAATGGCTATCCATTTTTTTGGGCTTCAAAGACTAAATTTTTATTTTCCAAAAATATATTTTTTTGTGATAGAAAATCAAGTTAACTTTTCAATTTAACTTGAACCATGTCAATCCAAGTTAGACTCCGCCAAGGAGAATTTTTCAAAAACAAGACACTTCAATATTTGTTAGTGTTGTAAAACTTACTATTTTGGGAAACTAATGATGTTCTCTCCTTTCAAAAGATTGCATTTCCAAAGTTTAGGTTAGAATGTCTATTTTTAACCAATCATACCAAAATTTGAAATCTATGAATAAAATTTGTAATTTTGGTGAATATTAAATGGTAAATGCTTCTAAATTTGTTACATAAAAATTTAAAACTTTTTTTGAGTGTTTGACCATATGGATAATTACTAAAAATTATGATTTTTATTTTCTCTTTTGAATCAAACTTCATCAAAGTTACAAAAGTATCATTTTACAACACATCTATATTTTGGCCTTACCCCGTTGGGCCTTTAGGGGTTAACCCCAAAGGTCCAAGTCGCAATTTTGGCAACACAATAATTTTGGGCAAGATAGTTCTTATAAAGTAATAAATATATTCTCACATAATTTTAGAGGATGTGTTTCCAAGGAGTAACTTTCCAATGCAACATTTTTCAAACTATTTCAATTGTAAATAAAGAAGTTATGATGGAATATGTAATTTTGTTTGCTCAAGGGGCAACACAGGTACATATATTTACACTACAGTTAAAATTTTGGGATCTTGCCCAAAATTTGAGGGGCTAAGATATTCCCTTGCCACATTTGACTCAACCTCATTCCATGAAAGCAATAACATTTGCTTACTGACCTTTATTTCACCTTTGTTAGAAGTGGCCCTATGTTGATCAAGCTTGTCAAAGCAACATTTTTTTTTTGTCTTCCTTTAAAATGAGCTAAAACCTAAAGCTCCATTGTTCACATTTTGAAAAGATCATTGTATGTGGAAGCTAAAAATTGTTGGAAAAACAACTTTGCATGAGAATTTTCTTGAAGCTAGTTTGCCATTCTAGTTTTTAGTATGCGTTCCCCAATTCAAATTGCTATGACAATTTTTTTAATGAATACAATTAGTTCTAAAAGGAAATTTAGAAAAGTACAATAAAAACTAGTAAAATTCATTGGTGCGAAAACCTCCTTAAATTAGAGCTACCCAAAATTTGAATGCCCCCCCAAAAGAACATTTATCTTACTTCAAACCTTATAATCTCACAATCTATATATCTTTTATCTATTTAAGATTATATAATGAAATAATTTTACTACTTGATCCTACAATAAATTGCACCAAGATTTCATTTTTAATTGTTTCTTGCCTTTACTATAAAAAGACTCATTCTGAATGTGTTTTTGGTGAAACATTATCTAAAAAAAACTTTAGGGGTTAATCACTCTTTCAAGATTGCACAAAATGACAAATCTTTTACATTTATGGAAACCTAGAGTATTCTTTATGGCCTTGTCTTTAACGTCCCAAGTTTATACATACCTCTAGGTGGACACAAGTGACCATTGATAATCTACATATACCCAAAACCAACATTGAAAAAATGAAAATGAAAATCCAGCCCACACTGTGGACAATATCGTACCTTCATAAAGCTTTTTGTTTTTTGTTTTTTTGTTTTGGCTGCGTGGACTCCCTTTAGTTTCATGTGTGGCAATGCCAATGCTTTGGTGGTGCATGTTGCTGGATTACATTAAACTCACTTTGAATTAAATGCCTTTTACTCCTTGTTTAAGGGCCAGGGTAAAATAGATCCGCAATTTCATAACAAGGATAAAACTTTAAAAAATCAGTCCGTATTTTGGAATTGGGCATTTTCATTCCTTTTCAAGGTTCCTTGACTTGTACTTAATCAAGGTTTTTAAATCCAAAAGTAAATTCAAATTTTCCAAATTCAATCTCGCCTTTGTTAGAGTCAGCAAGCCCAACGTAAGTTTTAGTGTGCTCCTATGTTGCTTAGGTTGTTGTTTTGGGGCTTGTACTAACTCTTATCTCATAGTCTACTAGTATGGGCACACGCTTTGGGCGAGCTAGACATGTATAGGTAATGCAAAATTTAGTTTTATAGAATTAAATGAATTGGTTTAAAATCTAATCTTGATGTACTACACAAAAAAATTCATATCTCACAACTAGTTCAAAATTTAATCTTGATGCATTACCATTTGGTTCATTTTTAAAATAAAAAATAGTAAGTGCCTTAATCACAATGCTACTATTTTATACTTTTGCTAAGAGGCGCTTGGCATTATGTTGGTTTTCTAACACATGATTGGAGGGTGTTTGGTATATTATACTTGGGTTATCCTTGATTGCTTCAACTTCCACCAAAGTTTCTTGAAGATTTTGGAAAAAAATATGGTTGGAGGATGCTTGGTGTTCTATATCTAAGGCAGTCCTATAATGCTTCAACTTACACCTAAAACATTCTAGAAAGTTTTGGAAAAGGATGTGAATCAAAATCCTCTCACTAAGTAGTACAGATGTGTCTCCTCCATGTCTTTTTATCAAAGTGTTAAAATTTTACCTCAGCAATGAAGCCTCACTCAATTGTGTAAAGGAAAAAAATGAAAAATGAAAACTTTTTGACTACAATTGCTCTCCTACACCATAGAGTAACACACTACATTGAATATTGCATTTAGGTTTCCCTTTACTAATTTCTTGACATTTTACACTATTTTAATATATACTATTGCTACAATAATTTTCATTAACAATTATTACAATAAAAATTTATTAAAGGGCATGGCAACTACAATGAAGCTACAGGAAATAAATATAAATAAATAAAAATGATAGCGTCCAAGTTGCAAACCAATCCAAGTTTTTAGATAGTTACATGCGCTTCCAAGTGGCCAAGTGATGAGTTACGAGGTAACTTTCATGAGATAACTTTCCAAGGTAAAGCAACCTAATTGTGAAGGCAACCTAAATGCAATATTCATTGTAATGAAGTCATCCTCAATCCACCCACCATAAGGCCCACTATACCACTCTTGATTTCTTAACAGCAGATATTTCATCACATAAAAATTATATCATTTGAAGGGTATGATAATTTTTGTTATAAAAACTCAATAAAATTTTGGTTTGGCCATTGCATGACTTAGATATATCACATCAAATGTTAGCTAACTTCCAAAAAACTTAGAGACCTCTTCAAATCAAGCCAAAATAAGGAAATTTTAGTAAAGGGGACCACAATAGTATGGACCCCTTACTAAAATTTCATTGTTTAGGCTTGATTTGGAGAGGCCTTTAAGTTTTTTGGAAGTTTGCTAACATTTAATGTGATATATCTAAGTCACGCAATGGCCAAACCAAAATTTTATCTAGTTTTTAGAATGAAGAATTTCATACCCTTCAAATAATATAATTCTTATGTGATGAACTATTTTCTATTAATAGATCAAGAGTGATATACCGGGCCTTTATGCAGGGTGCATTGAGGATGTCCTGAGTTTTGTTGCCACAAGAAGTAGGGTATCATTACCTAGCTTGATTAGAGCATCTCCAATCCAGCCTTAACCTAGACTCTGGAAAAGCTCTTAGACAGTGCCCAACTACGTGCCAATTTCAAGGCAAGGCCATTTTCCAGCTCTCCAACCTCCAATGCACACACTTTATGGCACTCACTAAACACTATTTTATAATTATTTATGTCTTTTTAAGTGTTTATGTGAAGAGATTCATGTCAAAAACATCTTAAATTAAGTTAGGGTCAGAGAATTAGACACTCTAGAGTGGTATGCAAGACTCTCCAAAGAGTGCAAATATGCAGGGGAGGGGCTCTTATGTGGGGAGCCCTGAAAAATGCAGTTGCAAGTAACTCTTGCATTGGAGCCCATGTTTTTGCTTAAGCCTTGTTTTAACATGCTTTACAAGCTTTTTCTTGCCAGTGTTACGGCTGGATTGGGGATGCTCTTAGAGCATCCCCAATGTAGCCGGAATACTGGCACAGAAAACCCTATTAGACCGGCTCTGACTGCGGTTCAATTATAGATTAGAGCCATTTCCCAACCTCCCATCCCCCAATGCAAACAAGTTATGACACTCACTAAACACATTTTTCTTAATTATTTATGCCTTTTTGAAGTGTTTATGTGAGGAGATTCATTTCAGAAACATCTGAAATTGTGTCAGGGTATGAGAATCAGACACTCTAGAGTGATATGCAAGACTCTCCAAATAGTGCAAATATGCAAGAGAGAGGTTCCTGCATGGGGAACCTTAGAAAATACAACTGCAAGTAAATGTTGCATTGGAGCAATGATTTTCACTCAAGCTCGGGCATAACTGTAAAAAAAATTCAGTGCTTACAGCTACACTAGGGATGCTCTTAATATGAAGACACGGGACTCTACACTCTACAGTACTACAGACGAGAGAGCCGGCTTCAATTCCATAAAGTTAAAGTAGTGCATTTAAAGAATTGGGGGTAAATACTTCCTGGGTGCTTCAATGCAGCCCAGGGTGGTTCAGATTGACATGATCTACAACATTAGCTATAGGTATTACTATTGTAGTAAGTAGTAAGTAGTAACCCTCTCTAAAGGTGACATTCTGGGTTTAGGGGGTACTAATTTCAAAATTCTTCCATACAATCTCGTAATCAAACCTGTAATCCCATGAATAAATGGCCCCTTCCATACACATGCACCCCTGCCCTGATCCATTCTTCCTCCAGAAATTCTATGCCACTAATTATGCCAAAATCCTCTGCAGTGGTGGCATTTACGGTTATCAGATTAATTAGGCTCAATTAAGATCAACTAGGCTCAGGGCCAGTTCACACTACGGTCGTACGTCCCAGCTGTGCAAGTCTCCTCAACACCAGACTCAAGTTTCATTGGGTTATTAACTTGACCCTTAACCCTAAAGGACCACTTGTCCCTACGGGGAACAAAAGGGATTTTGGGCATGTACTTATGGCTAGACTACTTTGTGTAATTTTTTGAAACTTTTATAGAAGATGGGGAATTCAAATATCTGTGTGAGCACCTAACTCGACATTTATTGAAAAAGTTAAAGATGAATCTATGAGAATTTTAGTTTGGCGAGCAGCCCAAAAACTTCTTTAAAATTTTCATTTAAAAAAAAATAAAAGTTTGAGGTTAGTTCTTTAGACTTACGTATATGTGGGAAGCTTTTAATCATTCAATTATAATTGATGAGATGAAAGTTATGAGAAACTAAAACTTCTCATAACTTTTATCTTATCAATTAGAATTGAATAATTCAAAGCTTCCCACATTTACGTAAGTCTAAAGAACTAATCTCAAACTTTTATTTTAAAACAATGCAAATTTTAATGAAGTTTTTGGGCTGCCCACCGATCTAAAATTCTCATAAGTTCATTTTTAACTTCTTCAATAAATGTCGGAATGAGGAAAAAGTTAGACGCCCACACAGATCTTTGAATTCCCCATCTTCCATAAAAGTTTAAAAAAATTACACAAAGTAGTTTAGCCGTAAGTACATGCCCAAAATCCCATTTGTCCCTCATAGGGACAAGTGGTCATTTAGGGGTTAAGGACCATTGTCCCTACAAAGGACAAATGGGATTTTGGGCAATTTTTTGTTTTGATATTTTGAAACTTTTTTTGAAGATAGGAAAACACATTAGCTTTTGGGGAATCTAATTTTTATTCCACTTAATGCTAGGGAGAAAAAGTTATGCCCAAATAAGCACAAATTTGGGGAGTCTTGGCAGCAAAATGTTATTTTACAAAAATTTGAAAATTTTTTCAATTTTTTTTTATCATAGATTATATCTTTTTCTACATTTGAAGCTTTGACTCATTCCATTTGCACTACTTATGAGAAAGTTATGGACAATCTTGTTTTTTGGGAACTTCAAGCACCTTCTTGAAAAATAACTTATAAACTTCATTTTTGAATGCAAGTTTAACATTTTTTCAAAAAAAATTGTTGAAAAGGGTAAAGTTTGCTTTCTAGAACAATCTCACCATTGGGTTATTGCGTTTCAATTCCATTGCATGGTTATTAACAATTTAAGTTTTTATTCAATTTTATACCTTCTTCTACCTAATGTTTTTTTAAGTATGAAAATCAAGTATTTTTTGTTTTAATTTTTTTCCCAAGATTCCCAACTCAACTTCCCACCACAAAAAAATAAAGTTCCAAACTCTATGGTGCAAAAAATTTAAGTAAAAAAAGTTCATAGTTAAAAATATAATCATGCAAGGTGCAAAAAACCTTGTTTTTTAAACTTTGAATGCAAGTATCTTCCAATCTGTGCGGTCAAAGTTCTTGAGTTTTGTATGACACATTTTCATACTAGTCTAGTACAAGATCCAACCATCAGATATGCAAAAATACCAATTTTCAAACTTTTTTACTCTTTGCCATAGAAGTGGCAATTTTGAGTGTCCTTTGACAAAATGAAGGCCATGGTCCTTTAGGGGTTAACCCCTCAACGCCCCAGGGGCGTGAGTTGCGCCCCATTTTAGTGTTTTTTTTTATAGTTGGGGTGCTAAGGGCACCTAACCCTCAAATACTAGGCTTGTCACTGTGGTTGCTGTTACAAGTGTGTGGCAAGTGTCCACACATTTTTTGTTTAGTTTCAAAAGTTGCATAAGTCAATATTACATGTTGTCTTTGTGAAAATTGAAAGAAGGACAATATAGGACCTAACACCATAATTGTGAATCTTCTCACAATTTAGGTTACCTAAAAATTTGAGTGCATTCATTATGGTTATTTTTTTGCCTTCCATGATAGACCATGTCTCCATGATCACTTTTAATATTAAAAATGGATGAAATTTTGTTTTCTCATCCAATATAGTGTGGTTTTGTCATATGTTGGACAAATAATGCTCTCATTGATGTTTAAGGATTAAACAACATTTTGAAGTCCCTTGGATCACCTCTAAGAATCCAAAAAGAATAAGAAGCAAATATAGAGGCCGTGCGTGCTTACATGACCAATAATACTAAAGAAATAACCATGGCAGAAATCATTTGGGGACTTGGGCAAGAATTTAAAAAAATCAAGTTTTTTATGTGCGCATTGCAAGCAAGCATGGAAGATTTAGAAGTTGCAAATAAGTACAATGAATGACTAGCATTGAACTAAAGTGAAGAATTGTTGCAAAGGCTACCACAAGGAAGTAGTACTTTTGCACAAAGAGACATTTTGTGAACGCCGAGCCCTTGGGGTTGAGCATGTTGTTTAATCCCTAAAGTCCCAACTATTGCTTGGGTGGACAAATAGATTTTGGGCATGTACCTATAGCTTACTTTGTGTAATTTTTTGAAACTTTTATTGAAGGTAGGAATTCCAAGACCTATGAGGGCATCTAAATTTTTCTTCATTCCAACATTTGATGAAGAAGTTATCAAGATTTTTTTGAAACTAGGCAAGAAGGCGTAGCTTAGGTATGGCATTTTCTTTGTAAGTGGGTGTTGACTCCAAAGGGGCACAAGGTGTGGACACTTGGGCAAAGGGGAGTGGAGTGGAAGGTGCCCATCTTGGGGGACTCATGTACCTCCATTCCTTTTGCCCCTTGTAAAATTTGGTGCTTTGCTTTTTTAAGCGGTTTGAGAATTTTTTTTTTGATTATTTTTTTTCCCAAGTTATAGTGAGCTAAGAACATGTGATTTGAATTATTGGATTTCACATAAAACATCCAATTTTGCCTAGTGTATTTGCAAATTTCATGACCTTTTGGTACTCAAAGATTTTTTAAAGTATGTTGTACACTTTCAATAAATCTGAAAACTCTCCAACATATACCTAACAGACTACATGGAGCAATTAAATCTCAACTTTGCATAAAGCAATTTTTTTGCTATAATAGTAGTCAAAGGCTTCTGAAATTTTTGGGTAGCAAGGGAATTTTTTTTGTCACTTCAGTTGTCAATATCTCACTCCTCTACATCTAGAATGAGTTTCTTTTTTTCCCAAAAGTACCTCCCATAGTCTAGGGCAAGATCCTATAGTTGGATTTTCAAAAAAAAATCCTACTTTTCTACTCATTCCCCCAAAAGTGGCAAAAAAAAGGGCTTGGTCCTTTAGGGGTTAAAAACTAGATATCAGTTTGAAGAAATATCAAGGTGTATAAAAATGCTCTAGTTTCTTACATTACTTTTTGTACTAGTATTGTTGCAACTACAATAAAGGCATTATTCATTAACCCCTAAAGCACCAAGCACCCTTTTTTGGCAACATAGCAATTTTGGGCAGCTCATCACCAATGGGGTTTTCATTTCTTTTCTTTGAAATTTTCACACATGATGTGTCTAAAGAGTAGCTTTAAGGCCCAACAATTTCTATAACTTTTGACTTCATGGTTCAAAAGTTATTGCATGAGATGTAGATTTCTTTGCTTGGCGGGCAGCCAAAAACTTTTTTGAAAATAACATTTTTTGAATCTTGTTTTTTGAAATTGGTTCTTTAGATTTTTATATACTTGTGAAGCTTTGAAATTTTCCATTTTTATAAATGAGATGAAAGTTATGAGGAGATTCAGTTTGCAGGCAGTTGTGGATTCTCTACTCTAAAATAAACTTTGAAGTCCTTTATTTTACTCAATTTTCAATATTTTAGAAAAAGACCAAATCCAAAAGATGTAGACTATTTATTACAACATTACAACCATTGGGATTGGAATTTTTCTTTTCCATAATTAAGTTCTTAACAAACTAGTGGTTGGAATCATTCTCTACTTTTTTTTACTTACTATTTTTTTTTCCATTTGTTTTACAATTCCAAATGATTTGAAATTTTTTAAGTGTGTACCCAACTTGCTTTGGAGAACAAATCCAAAAAATTACAATCATTTTGGAAGTTTTTCATACAAATATGACCTCGTGAAGTGCAGCTGCCTAAATTTTTGCAGAGACAAAAATGACTTTTTGTCAATTCAAACTCAAATATCTAACAATCTACATGGTGAAAACTCATGGATTTTTTTTCCACGTCTTTTGATACTAGTGCAATACAAGATCTTATGGCTACATTTGTCAAAAAAAGTTTTTTGTTCTAAAATTTGCTACTTGTACTAGACATGGCAGTTTTGGAGCGGTATTGTGAAAAATTGAGCTTATTGCTTTAGGGGTTAAATCGGAAAAAAGCTTACATATTGAGACTTTTGAATTTTTCAATTTCAAAAATTTATAGATGATTTGGAATGAATATTATGATGATTTCTTCAAGACCTTACATCAATGATGAAATATCTTATAAGAAAAAAACTTGCAGATGCAAAATTTGGTATTCCAAAAATACATTTTGGGAATATTTTTTTCCCAATTTAACGAAGAACACGTTATACAAAATATAAGGTCAGCATTATTTAGAATGTTGCGGGGACAAGATTTTGGAAACAATTTTTTTTTTGTCATTTTTGGATAATTTGGAAATATTGAGCAATGTTATTGATCTAAAGCTATAATTTCAATTCGAAAACTTTAGACTTGTCCAAATTATCCATGGAACAAGCAGTTGGTCATTAATAGATAAACACAAAATATCCCCTTACATAGAAGTAGCGTTTGCAAAATTTCTTGGTTCTATGATCCATTTTGTATAAATCCTTGAAAACATCAATTAATAAAAGAGTGAACTAGACCAGAATTCTAAACTTACCATATATCGATTACGATCCAATGCTTTGATGTGTTGTCTTGTAAACTCAAGATTACCTTATTTTAGCTAGAACGATTTTTCTATTATAGATTACTATAGATTCTTCAAAATATGTATCTTGCTGTAAATTGTAGTTTTTGAATGCTGTTTTTTCCATTGATTTAACCCTTAAAGGACCGCTTTACGTATTACATAGTATATATGCTGTTGTATAATTGGCATTTGCTACCAATAAAAAAATTTAATTTGGGATCTTGACTAGCTCACTAGAACTGCAATGATTTATGTTCTAACTTCTTTGTTGATCTCAAATGTAATAAAGGTGTGGATGCATTCCAAATACAAGAAAATACCAAATATTGTATTGGCCACAAAGGGCTCCTTGATCCTTTAAGGGTTAAAAGCATTGAGAAGATGTCTACAAATACTATTGCTATCAACCAGTTGTTGGAGTAGCTCTATTTATACTTGTCAATCCATACATAACCAAAGAACTCATCTTGTGCTTTTTTATATTCTTTGAGTGAGCCATTACATTACAATACCAAAGTTAAATGTTTTTTAAATCTCTTGCATAGAAATTTGCATTGCTAACAACTTTCTAACAGTTTGTGTACAGTACAATATGACTATGAGATTGCCAGATTATCAAGCAAAATGAATTTGTATAAAGGATGTTGATCACCTAGAAAACGGTATTGTTTCAAATTGAGTTCTGAAATTTGATTATAATACCATCAAGCTAGTTTTGACAGGTACGTTGTCTTAAAATTCTATAGAAATAAACCTGAGTGATTGTAAAAAATTAAATTTTCAACTCTTGAAAGGTGTTTTTTTTTGCTTCTGAAAAATGATTAACCTTCAAACTTTGTCCAATGAAACTTAATTATCCTAGAACTTGTGCACGTGAATGATGTATTTTGAAATTTACTTGACAATCCGTCCATGTAAGTTATGTTATTTTAAAACAGTATTAAATTTTTTGCCATGAGGTTTCCTAGCTGTTAGGCAACCTCTGATCTGCGCTCAGATTAGCATAATTATTTTCATTGGGACCATTAAGGAAAAGTTTCTATTGCCGCGCGCTTCAAGAAAATGTTTCCAGATTGACACGTCCAAATTGACCAAATGTGTCCAAAATGACAAAAAAAACATCCGTAGTGACAAAAAATGTCCAGATCATCACGTCCAAATGACAAAAAATGTCCAAATTGACACTCCTCCCTTGTAGTCAATGCTCCTTGAAATCTACAATTTTCTCGTAAAGAACCAATAATCAACCTAATATTAATTTGCTATGTAAATGGAGATTGAAAAAAAAAAAAGCGAGAAGAAATTTAAAAAAAAAATTAGGCGGATATAGATTAAAGGTAAATTATCTGCCTTCCAAGCAAGAGATATGGGTTTGATTCCCGTTATACGCAATGGCTAAAAAAACAAATGAAACATCATATGCCTGCATCAAGATTTAAAACTTGTCGTCAAATTTCAGAAAATGTTTGGCCGACCAAAAAACTTACTCAAAAACAAAAAGCCATTATTTTGAAACTTCGAAAAAAAACAAATAAAAAACAATCTGACTTTTCCAAAGAATTACAAACTATACAAAAGTTGTCTCTTTTTTATGGAAAATTACCCATTAAAAAGATGCGAAGGTCTAAAACGCAGACTTATCTAGAAAAATAAACAAACGTTGGAATTTGTCACATTAGAATCCAACAAAAATGGTTGAAATCTGTATGATTGATAACTTGTATGAGTAAGTCATGTATTTATATGTTTGTATGTCAGTATGTGTGTTGTTTTATAATTGATAATATGCCTTGTTAGCCCTGTAATTGCACAAGTGGTGACTTCTTAGATATCTTTTCACCTTCCTTATCCATATATGTCGCTTCCTCTCCCTCTCCCCTCCTTGAATTTTGAATTTTTTGTGATGGATATAAATCCAATACTTTACACCTAATGTTTTGTAATAGAAAGTTCTAAACTTTTGGTGTAAATAATAAATTTTAAATATCTTGTGATAAACAAACAACCCATAATATAAATTATTACAAAACAAGACCATGTTGATTATTTTGTTGTATATGTGGGGCAAGAAGAAATGTTGCCACTCAAAAATCACAAAGATAATTATTCCAACACAAAACTTGTCCTGTACACGTTACCTAGTAAGGTGTAATGTCATATGAGATTTTAAGGCAAGTTACTTAGGGGTAATGGGGGTAATGGGGAGTTTTGGGGAGTTGTAAAACATTGGCAATGGGTTAACCCCTATAGTTTTTTTTACTACTGGCAAAAAACATTTAGATTGACTCGTTTTTGGTAGCAAATGCAAAAAAAGAAATAAGAAATGACATTTGGTGCATTTTATCTTAGGATCCAGTAGTAGATTTTTTATGAAAGATATTTGGTTTGTGAGATTATAGGGTTTGAAATGAGATTTGGGGGGGGGCATTCAAAATTTGGGCAGCTATAATTTGAGAAGACTTTTGCACTAGCCAATTTTGTTTTTTTCTTGTGATTTTCTGGGTTGAAATTTTTAATAGAACTAGCCATGTGCCTACTTTTTTTCATAACATTTCAATTGGAGAACTTGTTTAAAATTAAGTATAGAAATTAGCTTCAAGAAAATTCTCATACAAAGTTGTTTTTTCAACAACTTTTAGCTTCCACATACAAAAATATTTTCAAAATGTGAGTAGTGGAGGTTTAGATTTATTTAGATTTAGAGATAAGGAAAAATAAAAAGGCAATTGGGCAAAATTTTTAGCTTTGACAAGCTTGATCAACACATGGTCACTTCCACTTGAGTTGAAGTAAAGGGCAATAAGCAAAAACAATTGCTTTAAGGAATGAAATTGGGTCAAGGTTTGATAAGCAAGTAGCTTTATCCCTCAACCTTTGAGCAAGATCCAAAGATTTTAGATGCAATGTAAATAAATGTACCTGTGCTGCTCAATAAGCAAACAAAAGTATATATTTTATCATTATCATAAAAAAAATCAAAATGGTTTGAAAAGTGTTATATTGGAAAACTACTCCTTAGGCACACATGTCCTAAATTTTGTGTGAAAATATATTTATTATTGCTAAGTACTAGCCTACTCAATATTGCTATGCTGCAAAAAATTGTTGTCGGATCCTTTAGGGATTAAGGAAGACGATGTGAGAGCTTTTGAGGCAATTATGTTTGACCTCTTGTTACACAACTTACTTCATACAATGGTTGACAAAATTAAATGCGCTAATGCTCATTTTCATTCAAAGGACCATACAACTTCATGTAAGGGTAACATTCATCATCTTAAAATGTGAAAAAAGTTTCAACTCCAAAGCAACTTTCTGTATAAGTGATTGGATTTCATATTTGAACCCATTAAAATAGTTTATGTTGTAGCTATCCTTGAAATATTTAAAAAGTTGATGTTAGCTTCTTCAAGCCATATTCCATTTATGATAAGGTTCGGATTCTTTTAAGTAATTATGGGTTTTGTGTGCGTTTTTTTTTCTTTTTTTTCTCAATGTTGAGGGACATGAATCACTACATGTTTTGCACATATCTTCCTGTGTTTTGCTAAAACCTCCCAATGTTATATACAATTTTCCCAATATTTTATAAAAGTTTTCCATGATTTGCAAAGATCACCTCATAATTTATATTTATTATATGCACAACATCAAGAGATTTCCTCATGTTCTACTCTTTGATTGTTATTTCTTAATTTTGAATAGTCCAAATTTAGGCATATACGGCATCCATAGCCACCATAGCATTTCTTGATAAGTTGATATACACCCTTTAAAACTCATCTTCTTTTAGACTGTGAAAACTGAACGTCTCTACAAGAGAAGAAGGAATTCATATAGTACAACGAGATTTTTATTTTGTTTTATTTTTTTGAATGGTAAATAAAATGTTTTTGATGTTAATAATGGAGTTGAAAACATGGAATTTCATTGATCATAACAAATATTGCATAAGTTGCCATCACAATTTCAACCGCATTTGGGGAGATTATGGTGAAGGATCAAATGCAGAGTATAAATTATGGCAAGAAGAGACACAATGTCCACACATATGTGATTGTATGTAAGCTTAGGACAAGTTCTTGAAACTACTAAATGTTCTATTTGCAGGTAACCAACTATTCAACATCTAGGTGGCTATCCAAGAATAGTGGTCATATTATGGACATACCCATACTTGAAATTACTTTTTGCGTGTGCTCTTATGTGTAAGTTCA
The DNA here is from genome assembly GCA_963920765.1 of Ulota crispa. Classification (NCBI taxonomy): domain Eukaryota; kingdom Viridiplantae; phylum Streptophyta; class Bryopsida; order Orthotrichales; family Orthotrichaceae; genus Ulota; species Ulota crispa. Next base: position 19,644,502 of record OY987248.1, on the reverse strand, counting down.
CCCAACAATTTCTAAAAGTCTTGAATTTGCAAATTTAGTGAAAAGAATCAATTTTGTTAACCTCTACAGGGGTAAACATCCATCGGGAAGATGATTAACAAAAGGGAAAAAATAAAAAATGCTCCTCAGTTATTTTGAAATATCACCCCTGTATTATTTGAAATATTGATTATACCTTTGGTTTTGTGTAAGAGTATCAATTATAACCCTAATTATTTTTGAGAATATCATAAATATTCCTAATTTTTTTGTGCATCTTTAGTGCAAATTTTTGTAAATACTGGGATGACAACATAATCTACAATGCAGATGATGGAATGACTTTGGCCACAATAGAGTTATATGCAAAAACCCTATATGAAGCTTGAAGAGCATGCCTTCAAATTCTTACTTGCATTCAATTTGCATTTTTTTTTGTAATTTCCATTGTCATCTTAGCATTTACAAAATTTACAAAAAAGAAGCACACAAAAACTAGGGTTATTTATGATATTATCAAAGATAACTAAAGGTATAATGAATGTTCTTACACAAAACTATGAGTATAATTGATATTCTTACACAAAACTAGGGATGCGTTTGGTATTTCAAAGAATATAGGAGTATATTTGATGTATGTTTAATGTATATTTGATGTATGTTTGATGTATGTTTGATGTATATTTGATGTATATTTGATGTATATTTGATGTATATTTGATGTATATTTGATGTATATTTGATGTATATTTGATATATATTTGATGTATATTTGATGTTTATTTGATGATTATTTGATGTTTATTTGATGATTATTTGATGTTTATTTGATATTTCACAAGAATTATATTTTTTATATTTTCAGTAACAAAATACTCAAAACAATGTAAGGTTGATTTTAGGATCTTGTTTGACTCTTCTACAAAAACAGATGTAAGGGGTACTTTGCATTTGTGACAGTTGTTGCACTTTCAAAACCTCTTTGGCATAAGGTAGTCGGCTCGAAAACCAACCATCTAAGGGCTAGTTTCCATGGGCTCTACTGGACAGCATCCCGGACCCCTCCATGTTTTTCCATGGCACCATACTCTTTGCTGGAGGTCCAGGATTGGGGTCTAGGCTTCGGTCCTATTTTTGTGGCTTTGCAAGGCTGGAGGGCCTGGACCCTATCTTGGACCCCTACTTTTTCAGAAATTTTAGGATTTTATTCATGTAGGTTAACAAACCATACCAATGTTAGTTACATTTAATTTACATTATACCCAAGATAAAAGTCTACAACTCCTCAATGTGAGCTCTTTTTTATTATTTTTATTTGTTATTAGTTTAATTTGAACTTTAGGTGGTTAACCCTTTAAAGACCACACACATTTTCACAAAATCTACTAGGAACCATGGTAGTAAACTTGGATGTGTAATTGATTCAAATATGGATCCAATTTTAATAATCCAATTGTACAAATGGGAAGAACACCTTGTTTATTGTAAAGTATTAGGATTTCAACAAGATCCACCATTAGAGGTGATATATTATAATGATTGAGTGAATTGTAGGTGGAAAATCTCTAGTTTTTCATGCTTATGTGCTTTTGGATCGTATAGCTTTGTACAAGCTTTGCTTGAGAAAGAGCCTTATATTTCTAGAAAGGAGACTTTCTCACCTTTCCAATAAGACTAGTTTCACACAAAATGGATAAAAATAGCAATCACAAGGTGTAGTTAAGTGAACAAAAAGGGTTTAAATCCCCTTTTTATTTACTACCCAAAATTAATTTTACTAAAAATTTGATAAATGCTATGGAAAATCCAATTGGTGAAAACAATCAAGAATTGACCTTAAATGTAGGATGAATTTTTTTGAAGATAAATTGATACCACCATTTGAATAGATCTTCAAATACTACAATTATACTACTATTGTACAGAGAAACAATAGAAGCGTATTTCTTGAGCAACTTGAAACTTTTTTGGACCGCAGAATTGAAATTTGGCATTCTTCTTGGATGTTTGATGTATTATGTTGTTGCTTTGCTCCTTCTTTGACCAAATACATATACGTAGTTTAAGGCCATGTTGTGTGAAGACCATTATTTTTCTACTCACATACCCGATTCCATTGTTTTTTTTGGTTAGATGCAAAATTCTTTTGGTCACAAGCGTTCTTCAAGACCAATTTCCAAATTGTTGAGCAATCTTACTCTATAGGCAAAATACCACTCTTGTAAACCAAAATATGGTTTGGTGGTCTATAAAGGGTTAATCTGTGTGGTCAAATGGGCAAAAAGAAAAATTCTACACATTGTTTTACTTCTGTATTACAATGTTGTATGTTCTGTATTACAGTGTTATATGGTTAATACTCTTAGCAGAATTTTTATTTTGAATTTTGAATAAAATATCAAAAAGTGACATTGTTGCATTTTTCCTTCTGCAACAACCTCGGGACCGAAGGGGTTTGAGTTTTCTCATTAATTTTGTAGCGAGCATTTTTCCTGCCTCAATTTGGGAAATAATACAATGAGTAGGCTTTATGTAATTCTCAGGTAATTTTGGATTGAAGAAATACATTAACTTTGGAACTTTTTTGATGAAACGCTGGGCCTTCCATCTCCCCATGGAAAGCTCTGGAGGGTCCAGGCCCCCAGGCAGCTTCCCGACAGGGTCCAATACCCTCTGGAAACTGGAGCTCCAGTGAGCCCATGGAAACGGGCTCTAAGGGCTCATTCCCCTTTTTATGGTTTTCCGTGCATGGGAGGACTTTTAGTTCATTTTTCAGACAAAGAGAAAGAGATGCAGAATGTAACATAAGTTGTTTCATATTTTTTGAAGCATTTTTGAATTATTTATGAATTTTCAAAGTGCATGTGTCATAAGTCTCTATTTATGATCCTAGGCCTTCCAAGAACCGTTCACTTGTAAGCAGTGTTTTTTATTGAGCCTCATGAGGCTAGTTTTGAAGTCCGTGACAAGATTTAAGCCAATGTGGATTTGTCCCTCGCAAAACTCACCAATTCCAAGAGGGCACGCAGGCTTTGACTTTTCTTGCCAAACCCTAAAAAGAACACTGCTTGTAAGTTGTGAAGAGATTTGGGAAAGCAAAGAGAATGCTTGGCTTTTTGCAATTAAAAACACCTTTTCTTTCATGCACTCACTAGTTGTAAGAGGACAATTTAAGAACCACCTCATGTCCATTTCTCTACTATCTATATGGGTGGTTCAAAATGATTGAATGCTTTTACAACCGACTACCTTAGAGCATATATCCCCAATCTAGTCATAACAGAGGCACGGAAAAGCCTATATAAAGACTTAATCCAGGCTTGAGTGAAATCCAAGGCTCCAATGCAACAATTACTTGCAACTCCATTTTTCAGGGCTCCTCACACAAGAGCCCCCCCCTTGCATATTTGCACTCTTTGGAGAGTCTTGCATACCACTCTAGAGTGTCTTATTCTCTAACCCGACGTAATTTCAGATGTTTATGACATGAACCTCCTCACATAAACACTTAAAAAGGTATAAACAATTAAAAAATTGTGTGTAGTGGGTGCCATAACGTGTTTGCATTGGGAGTTGACAAGTTGAGAAATGCCCCTGCACTCCTCTTGCCCCGCCATCAAACCAGATTTGACAACATGACGGAGTATTCTATTACGGCTGCATTGGGGATGCTCTTAGGAACACCATTTCCAGTAGTAAGGTAGCCACACCCACAACCATCACTGTACCCATAACCATTGCCTCTGAAATCTTGAAAAATCTGTGGAAGTAAGTAGATGTAATGACAAGGATGTATAACATGTGAATATGGAACACTAGTGTTGATTATGGATGCAATGGCAGTTTGCTTTTTAAAAATTCATAATTTATTCTCACAATATCCAAATAATACATTCGAAAGTACAAACTTATTATTTTTCTGCTGCTAATAGGATCATATAATTTTGTTAGATGTTTACCATTAGTCATCATGTTCAAAACCCTTAGTTTGACGGTTTTGGGTGTGGCTACCTTATCCCTCGGTGGATTGCTGCACCTTCATTGACATGTATTTAGTGCACTTACTATGGGCCACACTAATTTAAAACAAATTACTGTTTGACAAACTCGAAATCTTCATAGATCGAAACCATCATTACCTTTTGAAAAATCCTCCAACCTGGACACTAATTATGCCATCTCACACTCTCCCGGTAGTTGCCAAGAAAAAGGAAAATCACAACAAAAGCAACAACGACAATACTAACTAATAATATTTTCAAGCTTTACTGGCCAGGCCGTTTTAGCTTTCCAAAATTTCCGGGTCCCCGAACATTCTATTATCACAATAGGCCGCCATTTGGGTGAATTGCAAACCTAAAAAACGAGTTGAATATAAATTAAGATTGAGGAATATGACGTCATCCATTCGGGGGTCCCAGAGTTAATTTAAACTTAAATTTAGTGGGGAAATAATTCGATGATCCAATAAAGAGCGAGATACTCCCACAATTAGTGGATGGCAAAGCTTAGATTTACCAATAGCCAGCCTATTTCTTAAATTAAAAGCCTTTCTAGCTGAGAGCTTATAACCAGTTAAAGTATGTGCCAACAAAGGAAAAACTTTAGGTCATGGGTTTTGGAAGGCTATTGCTGAAAGGTACATGATTGTAAGGGCATCTCCACCCCATTTCTGCAACATCAAACGCGACCAGAGAATTCAAAAGCTACCATGTGAGCCACTTCACGAACTAGCTTTGCCCTTTTGGGAGCTCTTCCACAGTGCACTCACTCTATTTCGATGATTCTTCTCTCCAGCACTGGGAAAGGAAACGAGCTGGAACGAGCCTCAACATATTTGAGTCCTCCTGTGAGTTGTAACGTGAACGCAAAAGACTTAGAGAGTGGCGTGGACGGGAGCTTGTAGCAATGCCCAGAAACACAAGAAAGACTTTGGCATGGATGTGGTGGAGCTCAGAAATTCTCCCTTCTCGCGACAGTCACGATTTGCGTTTGCGATGAAGATGCTCTAATACATTCCATCATTATATGTTTTTTGGTTTAATTTAAATGGTTGTTAAGTTGGCTAATCTTGGCAGCTTTCTCAAAAAAGCTAAAGTGACTAAGAAAAGTTTGTATGACTGTGATTTTGAAACCCAAGTATAAATTCAGCTGTTGTTAGAGAAACTCATCTCTAGGAATGTTGTTCTTTGAAAAAGGTGGCACATTTTTGCAGTGCTTTTAACCCGCAAAGGATCAAGCCCTTTTTTTAGTGAAAATCACTAAAAATTGTCACTTTTGGGGGAATGAGTAGAGAGGTATAAACAATTTATTTTCTTGAAAATCCAACCATAGGATCTTGCACTAGACTACTAGAGGTACTTGTGGGAAAAAATGAGGTCATTTTGGAAGTAGAGAAGAAAGTTATTGACATCCAAAGTGGAATTTTTTTTTTTTTTCCTTACTACCCAAAATTTTCATAAGCCTTTGACCATTGATAAAAAAAAAATTTGCTCTACACAAACTTGAGGTTTATTTTTCTCATGTACAAGACCAAGTTACGTATGTGTGGGAGAATTTCAAATGCTTTGGAGGTGTGAATCATACTTTGTAAAATCCTGCAATGCCGTAAGGCCATGAAATTTGCATATACACTAAGCAAAAATTGGAGGATTTATGTAAAATTGAGAAATATGAATTACATTGATTCAAACGGTCAAAACCAAGGACTCCTAGTCCACTACAACTTGGAAAAAGAAGAAGTCAAAAAAAAATTTCACAAAGAGAACAAAAATGTAAAGTACCAAAGGCAAAAGGAATGGAGGTATGGGAGTTCCATACCTGCCCGCAAACTAAAACTTTTCACTTGTAAATCAAAATTGAATGATTCAAAGCTCCCCACATATATATAAATCTAAGGAACCAATTTCAGATTTTTATTTTGAAAAAAAGTTATTTAAAAAAAAGTTTTTGGTTGCCCAATCTCGAAAGTTTTTAGAAATTCATGAATAACTTCTTCAATAATTGTTAGAATAAAGGAAAAATTCAATGTTCATGTAGATATTTGAATTCTCCATTTTCAATAAAAGTTTCAAAAAATCACGCAAAATAATTTAGCCATAGATACATGCCCAAAATCCCATTTGACCCCGTAGGGACAATGGTCGTTTAGGGGTTAAACACTTGAGCCAATTATGAAAATCATGGTGGGGATCACTGGTGGGGACTAAAGCAGATCAAGCCGCCACAATTTGTGAAGCTTTTTTGTAAAACTTTGGCCAGTTATGACGGATTGCGTTTCATGAGTCATGAAGTCCTAGTAAAGATTGAGAAATAACTCCCACCTCTTTTCTTTTTATTATTTTTACTTTGATATCTAAAAGAGCCGGCATGAATTTTATAGTGTCACAACAAACATTAGGTTAATTGGATTGGAGGGATTTTGTTCATCTAACTCTTATATATATATATAAATAAAAAAAAGGAGAAAATGGAAAGTGTACCTTGCATTTGTGTTACTAAATTAGTTTAGGGTGGTTCACATTAGAGCAATCTCAATGATTGCTTCATGTAGGACCTATATCACTAAGATGGAGGTGGCAAGATAAAAAAAGGACCTGTAAGGAATTGGTAACCAATGCATTTAATTGAAATGTGCATCAATAGAGAGATTTGAAGTGGTATTTTGCAACTAGTTATTGAGCATATCAAGTGAAGCAAAAATGTGCCTTCAAGAACATCATGAGGATAATTGGCCTAATTGAGGAAGGAAAGGGAAGAACTAGGAGTGTCTCTTGAAACTCCCTAGAGTGGTCTCACCCTTATGTCAAGGATCTTATCAATTCCTTGGTGCCAACTTGTTGTGTCAACCCCCTTGTGTCAAAGAACAAGTCACACCAATGCCGGCTTGCTATGTTAGCCGTCATGTGTGCTAGCATGTTACTCACATGCAAATGGGTTGTTTGGTCCCTCCACTCTAAATACAACACCCTACCCACAATAGCCCATTAAACCAACACTTATCCCCTTTTATTACTGTCATATGTAATTTTACCATTGAAGCTACTTTTATGTCCCATTTTTGCATGTCTCAATACTAGATTCCAACTTTGGTGAGTTACCTCTTCACCTTTGTATTTTAACCCCTAAAGGACCATGGCCTTTATTTTGTCAAAAGACACTCAAAACTGCCACCTCTATGGCAAAGAGTAAAAAAGTTTGAAAATCAAGCATTTTGCATATCTGACCATAGGATCTTGTGCTAGACTACTATAAGAATGTGTCATACAAAACTCAAGAACTTTGACCGCACAGATTGGAAGATATATGCATTTAAAATGTAAAAAATAGCTTTTTTTGCACCTTGCTTGACTAGATTTTTTAACTTTGAACATTTTAAACTTAAAATTTTTGCACCACAGAGTTTGGAATTCTACTTTTGCATGGTGGGAAGTTGAGTTGGGAATCTTGAGAAAAATTAAATAAATAAATAAAACTTAATTTTCATTCTTTAAAAAATCATTAGGTAGAAGAAGGTATGAGATTGAACAAAAACTTAAATTGCTAATAACCTTGCAATGGAATTGAAATGCAATAATCCCAATGGTGAGATTGTTCTAGAAAGCAAACTTCACCCTCTCCAACAATTTTTTTTGAAAAAATTTTAAAATTGCATTCAAAAATGAAGTTTATAAGTTTTTTTTTCAAGAAGATGCTTGAGTTGCCCAAAAAACAAGATTGTCCATAACTTTCTCATAACTAGTCCAAATGGAATGAATCAAAGCTTCAGATGTTGAAAAAGTTATAATCTATAAGAAAAAAAAACTAAATTTTTTTTTCAAGTTTTTATAAGAATTTTTTTTGCTGCCCCTAGTCTCCAAATTTGTGCTTATTTGGGCATAACTTTTGCTCCCTGGCATCAATTGGAATAAAAATGATATTCCCCAAAAGCTAATGTGTTTTTTTATCTTCAAAAAAAGTTTCAAAAAATTAGGACAAAAATTGAGGCCGTAGGTACCTGCCCAAAATCCCATTTGTCTCCCAAAGGGACAACAGTCATGTAGGGGTTAGAAACAAAATCTAAAACAATTTAATCCAAGCTTGGAGCTATATTTTGTCCTCTTCAATTATTGGAGAGTTTATTTTTAGCGCTTAATGCAAAATCTCCAAAATCTAAGGAGCCCATAATTGTCACAAGAATATGACACCAATGTCCATTTACACTTGAAGGGATAAGGTTAAGTGTTCATAAATCAATCACACATGACCAAATAGAGGACAAAAAATGAAACTAAATAAAATTGAATATCTAATGCAAAAATATTTGCATGAGGAATCAAACTTAGGGCCTATTTACACTATTGACCAAGGCAATTTTTGTAATATGATTGGAGGAGAAAAGCTGGCTGGTCTAAATCCCCTTTACACTAGTTGAAAAAAAGGAAAATGATCTAAGACAAAAATGGATGAGAGAATGACATGGAATCCTACATGTAATAAAGTGGATAAGATTTCATTGTCACTCAAATTTTGGGTTGAGACACTCTCAAGGGGTTCTCTAGCCACTATTTTAGGTTGACCAAGCCATCCCAATTTTTTTGATTTGTTTGCTTTTGTCAAGCTTTAATGCTATTTGTTGTTGAGAATGCTATTTTACTCATTTTTTATTCTTGCATAATTTTTACTAATGTAAGTGTAACTTTTATTCTTGTGAGCACAATTTTTACTATTAAAATGTTGTCTTATTACAAGAAATGTATTGGGTTGCGGTAATTTTAGTTTTACCACAATAATTAAATTTATTCAAATGTTTATCATAACAAGTAATTTTTTTTATATCATATTTTCTTACATTTAGTATTATTATAAAAACATACCATACTAATTCCATTATCTACACATTTAAATAATTGCATGGTTATTTACTTTGTATTTTCCACTATGTACTATTGACTAAAGTTTCAATAGTTAAAATTTTCAATCTTCTCGGTTACCTATCACCTCCTTTCTTTCTTGAAATCTGGATGGTCAAAATTTTATTGAGAAACAAGAAGAAAAGAGAGAAGAGAGAGTAAAAAAGAAAAAAACAAGGGAAATAGTAGAATAAATCACTAAATCTCCAAGAGACCGGTTTAAGTTCACTTTACACTGGAGGTGACCAATGGATGAGAAAATTAGTTCTTGGTCACTAGTCTTGACCTAAAGCCATGATCAATAGATAAACATGGACGGGTTCTTGGTCATTAGTATAGAGAAGCCTTTAGATCTAGCAATGTGTTCCATCCAACTTTTTAACTAAGTTCTACCTTTTTGGTGCCAAAAACTTCCAAATGTCTTGTCATGCATGCATCTTTTGCTGAACTTAGTGGGACTTAAAGCAAGTTGTGAATTCTCAAATCCCAACTTTCAACTCTAAACCAATCAAATTTGGAGGTTTTTGTGAGACTTGGAATGTTCTTTAGACTAAAATAATTGATATACTTCTTGAAAGCTTTTGTGTAAGAAACTTTGTTTGTACAATACCAATTGGTAATCCTCAAAGATGGATCTAACTTGTAATAGCCTTGCTGTGAAGCAAACATTCAGAGAGTTCTATCAGTTATTGAATTTTTAAATGAACCAATCTCTAGTGCAACGTTAGTCCTTTCTTTTCAAAGGAAACTTTGACTGTTTACAAGTCTAGTCCATAGGTTCTTTTGTTAAACTACAATGTCTTAGTTCCTTCAAATATATGAAATGATGGCTTTTATCTATAAGTGCTAATCATATCCAATTATGAACAGTTAGTGTTAGAACTTATATTAAGAGAACATGTAAACTGAGCTGCATTTTTAGAACCAATGACTTATTTTGTAAGTATTTACAGTTTCTATTGGGATTTGTTTCAATATTTCTATACTAATGAAGCAAATTAAAATGTGGAAACTATGTAAGTGGAGGAAAATGCTACTCGCCTTGAGACAATTAAGAGTTGAAAATTTATTTTTCCATGGTTTCACATCAAAGCATAGAAGATAGTGAGAATGATATAAGAACTCGTACTTCTTTTAAAAAATGGACTATAATTATCAACTTCATCCTTAAAAATTGAATTTTTATATCAAATTTTGTTTTCTTTCCTACTTGACAATTTTAAAGAAAAATAACATTAGAGAATAATTTTCCATATAATTTTACTATTTTCATATCAAACACTATTTTATAACACGATTTAATAAAATTATCATAACAATAGTATCAATTATTTAATTATAGTGACACTCGGATGAAGGAATACCTAAGAGAAAATTAAAAGAAAAATATTCAAACAAATCCATTTACTTAGTGAATATTATTGATTTTTATTTGATCCCTAATGCCTTTATTCATATTTTGATATGAAGCGCTATAACAACGCAATTACAGCAACTCAAAGAAACAATTTGGTAAGAGTTCAGAAACAAATCTCAAGGTTTTAAATCTTGGATTACGTTTGTAAGGTTAGAGTTTCTGTTTTGTTACCAATAAAGATGAATATGATTTAGATTATAAGTTTCTCTTGAAATTTGCAATATTTTCATAGATACTCTTGCTTTTTTCAAAAAAGAAGTAGTGTGCGCACAAAGGAGAAGCAAGTGACATGCATAAAAAAACATGTCTAATTTTTTTGGTCCAAGGGTATTTGTGATATTTCTGAAAAAGCATGGTTATCTATGAAAATACTGCAAACTTCAAGGATATCCATGAACTTTTCCCGAAAATTTACAATGCAACATTTTTACAGCTAAGAAAAGTCACATTCAACTTGAGTTGATTACAAAAATCACATTTGGAATCATTGATATTGCTCAATTGTCGCTTGACTATTGAAAGGGCTAAGGAAGATTTAGATGGTTGAAAAATTCAAAGTTTGGAGGCACAAGAATAGTGCTTGATTTGTTTATCATTAGGAAAATGGACTGTGGGGTTAGAATATTGGTACTACAAATTAAACCTTGTTCAAGAACTTCATATAACAATTGTTATTATGTTGCTTGAAATTAATTTAACATCAAATCTTGCATTTATGGTTTTAGATTGTATATTGAACAACATATGATGTCATAATTTAATTAAACTTAGAAAGTTTTACAAACATCACCATTTCCATTATAGGTGCAAATGGTGTTCAAAACAAGCTAGTAGTGTAAAATTCTTGCAAAAAAAGGTTGGAAACTTGCCAACCCTCTTGCAAGATGTTATTAAATTTCATTTCATAAATGAAATGGTTGAATTTAACATACTTATAGAATTTTATGGCTTCACATGCAAATAAATATTGATAAGGGAATTATTAGTTATTTGTGATAACACCATATCTCAAATTAGAATCCATTGCAATGAAGACACAAGATTATCTCAATCTAGAAGTTTAAGCATGAAATTTTTGTCAATCACTAATTTGGGTTTTTGAAAACTTGCTCAAAGGGACTTGGTACTTTGCAACCACTTTGTAATTTAGTTTTGTGAACTTTTGTTGAAGAGTTGGTGGTTGCCAACACCTTGTTTGTCACAATGGTTGGAAACTCATTTCTCATTGCACTTTTGACATAACCAATGCTATCCAAAGCAAGATTAGAAACTATTCAAAAATTAACACAACTTTTCTTTAAAAAAACTAAATTGTCAAAAGTACAAATAGTTGTACAAAATCTAGAGTGGTCTCAAGGTTTAGCAATATTAATAACATGTTAATGGAATTGACAATAAAAACATGCAACTAAATCCAAATGTCTAAAAATTTACAAAATCATTTGCATTTGCTTAGATGTCAATTTAATAGTAGGTTGCCATTTGTTTCAAAGGTTGGACTCAGTGCCAAGCTAAAAACCTAATGCAAAAACCTTTGCTTGTTTATCCGCCTAGATGTTCAAAAGTTTCATGCATATGCATATGTTATTAGTTTCTTATGTTGTTTTATGACATTTGTAAGGTAAAGAATTTATGGACACATGTTCTATACGTTATAAAGTAAAAGTTTGTTTCACCTTAAGAAGCTAACTTTCACAATGCAAAAAATTATCCCTAAAAAACAACTTCAAAAAATAAGTGTGATAAAAACATATTCAATACCGCCACAAATAGAGCATGACATCATAATTGATGATTTTTTTTTTTTTTTTTTTTGAAAATTGTTAATTTTTATTATTTAAAAAATTATAGATTAAACTTTGAATCACAACTTTCAAATTTATTAAAAATAATTCTTGAATACAATGGTAGATCCAACCCTAGATATAATTTATGGATTAAAGTCTAAAACACATGTCTAAACATCATCATTAAATTGTTCCTCTAGATTTCACTTTAGGATGCATTTTCACATTCTTTAGATTCTAGAATATCATTTGGTCCCTAACAAATTAATTTGTGCACTTTTTATGTAGTGTGTTAATAAATTTGAAAGATTTTCCTCATGTGATATATTTTTTACTCGTTTTCTAAACTCACCACAATATGACTTTTTTGTTGACAATATCATGCAATATTTTTTGATTTTTTGGTATGTATTATCCTTAGAATTCAATGGGTTTTTCCATTCTCTCAATAAAACCTTCACCATATCCATTGCCCAAATCATAATTTTTTGAATTTGTCTATTGTTTCTCAACTCTGTGCTTTATGTATGCACTAATTTTGTAATACAATGCATTTAAGCCACAATATGGACAACGTTATTTTGTGAGCTTAAAATGGTGAGCCTATGAGCGTGAGCCAAGCTCAAAATCAATGAAAGAACTTTCAAAAAAGCAAATATTTTAAAAGATAAAAGTATAAAATGCATAATCATAGGGCCCTATGCACACGATTATAGGAGAAATTGAGTAAATTGACAAAAAATATAGGCTCGCTGCTCACGGCTCATGGATCCCTGCTCACAATATAGCATTCCCCCTTTTTGAGTGGATAGTGAACTAGAAGAAATATGTTATAAGAAATTTTTTGAACATATTTTGCACTACTATTTTAGATAGGTTGGATTTCTTCTATGACAAAAATATTAACAATACTTTTGAGGCAAGTTAATAGCAAAGGCAATCAAGTAACATCCTCAAGAATCTCAACAAAAAGCACAATCTTATAGCTGCTTGGCATAAGGTCTAAGAGTTCTTTGGTGTTTTATAAATAGTACCTAAATAATGCTTAGAAAAGTTTTATGTTATCATACTTTGCTCATTTGCCATCATTTTTTCATGAAAGATGATGAGAGGTGAATGTATTTATTATATTGTACAAACATGCTCAGTTTTGGGTGCACAAAACAATTCTTTGCCTATGTATGCATCACTAGTATTGCTAATAGATTCCTCAAATATTGGTGCAAATCAACTTTAGCAATTATGTTTTTGAACTTCAAGGCCTTACTACAAGCAACACTAAAGAAAATAAATGCAAAGTATTCACTCCTACCATTGTTTGCAAACTGCAAAGAATATTGTGGTACTCAAATATGATACTCTTCTTTACAACATGACATAAGAAGTCTTATATATAAAATGACATATTTAAGGATGAGTAATCATTGTAGTTGGTTAGAGCATTTCTATCCAAACTACTTTACACATGTTTAATCCTTAAACGTTTGAGCAGCCCGTAGTAAGCAGTACAATAGAATGTATTTTTCTTGTATTTGGAATGCATCCACACTTTTACTACATTTGAGATCAACAAAGAAGTTAGAATATAGATCAATGTTGTTCTAGTGGGGTAAACGAAATCCCAAAATTAAAATTTTTTGTTGATAGCAAATGCCAATTATATAGTAGCTTGCATACTATGTCTTTTGGTTGCTTGATTGTTTAAGGGTTAAATAATGTGTTAGCGCATCTGAGTACAAGAAAACCACAAAAATGAAAACACCTATACATACTTGTGTATATGATAATGGTAATAAAATTTAACATGTTCTAGAAATTGCTCCTATAGAAAAACAAAAAGTAATTTGAACTGATGTGGTTAGAATTATGTTGTTCCTAGGTCATGGCACTATAGAAGCCTTCTTGCAATGAAAAATGCTTTGATAATAGCAAACATGTTGCCTAGCTATATACTGTGTTTAACCATTGTCCAATACACGTACAAAAGATTATAAAAAGACACCAAAATAAGGTAGTGAGTGCTTAACCCTCAAAGGGCCGAGATATTATAATACATACTATGTATGCTGTTGTATAATTGGCATTTGCTACCAACAATTTTTTTAAAATTTGAGATCTTGACTTCCTCACTAGAACAATATTCACTAGTAGAAAATTGCGTTGGAACCCACGTTCTCATATCATGTAGTTTTTGTTGAGTTCCTTGTTTCCAATGCAAATTTTGCATTACAAACAAGGAACTATGCGTTGGAAACAAAGAACTCAACAAAAATTACATGATATGAAAACGTGGGTTTTAACACAATTTTCTACTAGTGATTGATCTATATTCTAACTTCTTTGTTGATCTCAAATGTAATGAAGGTGTGGATGCACTCCAAATACAAGAAAAATACTCTATATTGTACTGGCTGCAAAGGGCTGCTTGGTCCTTTAAGGATTAAATTTGAAAATATGAGAATCCAAGTCATGTCTTTATATGTAATAGCATGTTATTTTAAACATCAGTTTTAAAAAGGAGGAAGTTACATTTTCTACTATGGTTTATACTGGATGATAGTTATAAATTATGTTGAAATGCAAGCATGATGGTATTTTTATATTTTACACAAAAATTGATACAAATGAAATGAAAAATGGTCCGCACATCAAGTTCACAAGCTATGCGTGCAACACTGAAATTCATGAATTTTATATCCTATTTTTATTTGACCTCGCAGTTGTTCTCTGACATGTAATACAAAGACAATATGGGCTTCCTACATTGCTAATTTCTTGGAGTACTTCTTTTGAAAATTTGGACATGTACCCTAAAGGATTTTGTTGTATTGTATTTGCTCTCTAGTGTTGTATACGGATGGGGGTACTTGGGGGTAACACATGAATCCCATTAGAGCTGTAAATTTTAAACCAAGCCACAAACATACTACCATTCACTTAGGATTTTTTGGGATTTTTTGGCATTTGTCATGAAGTCATTTTTTCAAGTACTAGTGAATGGTCCTTGTATCAATGCAACCAACACTTTTGGAAGGTCATATCCTTTAGGGGTTAAGTTTGAAAAATTGAAGTACTTGTACTTTCCTTTTACTTGCAAAGATGTTCTTCAATTATTTGCAAGACATGAAAACTTGTTAAACATTTTACAAATTTGTACTTTGAGCAACTATTAAGGTGATTGTTACAATCATTAAAGTCAGTACCAAACGTAAGAAATATGACCTACATACCCAAAAAAAATAGTACCACTAATGCTTGGATAAGGTCAATGTCTTAGACAAGAGAAAAATGGTAACCATATCCGAGCATTCATTGTAAACAAACATTCCATTTTATCGGGACCCAAACACAAAAAAGAGTGGGACCTTAACATTATCCAAATATTTCTCTTACAAAGATTGACCTAACCCAAGCATCGCAATAGTAGAATGACACAACTTCTTCTATGTGGAACCAAATTGGATTGCATCCATTTGTTTGATTGGAACATTCTTATCCATTTCTTTGCAAAGGCCACTATACAAAGTTGGTACACTGATTTTTTACGATTATGGCAAATGTACCCAATACCACGTAATAGTCTTGGAGTACATTCTAGAACATAAATGTACATCACTTATACAAAAGCACAAAATAGTTAAGGGAAAATTTTATGGACACCTCTGAAGTTTACCCGAGAGTTTACCATATTTGTATAGATACCCCTAGTTTTCAAAAATTGCACAAATATTTTTAGACCATAGTTTTCATGAGTTTTTTCTATTGTGCATGTCACTTTTTGTGTGCACATGGCTTCTTTTTTGTTCTATTGCACTCCTAGCTTTAACCTTGGTCATAAAAGGAAATAGCGTGCATAACAAAGCGAACTTCTGAAAATTATGGTCCAAAGGTATTTGTGCAATTTCTGCAAAACCAGGGATATCTTTACACATATGGCAAACTTCAGGGGTATCCATAAACTTCTCCGAATAGTGAATTGGATGCTAATGAGTATGCCTACCTCTTTCTTAGACTTTCTTCTAATCAAGTGTCATGAGAAAGATTCTTTTTTTTTTCCCCACAAGGGCGATGCTTAGTCAGGTAGCAGCACCCATAACCATCATACTAAGGGTTTTGAACATGATAATTATTAATAAACATCTAGCAAATTATAAGATTCTATTAGCAAAAGAGAAATAATGAGTTTGCACTTTTGAATGTATTATTTGGATATTGTGAGAATAAGTTGTGAATTTTGAAAGAACAAACTGCCATTGCACCCATAACCAACACTAAGGTTTTATGTCCACAAGTTGTACATCCTTGTCATTACATTTATTTATTTCCACATATTTTCCAAAATTTCAGAGGTGATGGTTATGGGTAGAGTGATGGTTATGGGTGTGGCTACCTTATGAGTGGAAATTGTTCGTTTTTTTGCAGAGAAAGGATTTCAGTTGGGTTCCCTAGACAAAAACAAATCAAATAACCTAACTAGAGGAGGGCCAATCAAGGGAGGAATCCGCAACAATCTTACACTGGAACCTGCAAGTTTTATGAGCTTAGAGGCTCGAGAGAGAACTGGGAGGGGGAGAAGTTGAGTAAAGTCATGACCAGTGCATGGTGCATGCAGGCTACTGTCAAAAAAGTCAGACTCTGATGCATAAAATGTCCCTAAACCCCAAGCTTGCCAGAGGCAGGATTCATCTTGGTCCTAATTCCAAACAAAAAGGTCATTCACACTGCTAGTATAAACAGTATTAGCGGTTGGCGCTTGCTAATTTACTCATTCACCATTAGTTGTTTATTAGGATTTTCATATGTTCAATAGAATGCAAAGTAAGAATTTCACTAAGTCTTCTAAATATATTTATGCAATAATATCACAAGGAGTAGAGATATGATGTTACACAGGGTCTTGTAAGTTTAGTCGTATGAATTTTTAGGGCTTGCTACGCTACACTTTCACCATTACAATTGTTGTGTTGTGAAGTTCAAGATTGACTGAAGATGTGATATTACAGATATCATGTAGTGATATTAAAGAGGTCACTGTGATTTTAGTAGTATGATGTTCTGCAAGGTGTTAAAAAAAAGAGATTAGATACTTTCGTGGACTAATACCATTTTGCTAATGCCACTCTCTACATCCTTTCCTTTTATGGTACTGTACCCCTTCTGAGGCTACAAAATGATCATTCATCCACTTTTGTTGTCATCCAACGGTCACGACTTTGCACAAATAATGTTACTAAAACGCTGTTTTTTTTCATCTGCTCTGCCACAACCTCCACACAGACGAGTTAGCAGTCTCTTCACCATTCAAGCAAACAGGACTTCGAAGTGTCTAATCAAGGAACAAACCTCGAGAGACATTGGAGGGCTCGTAGAAAAGTTTATCACAAACTAAAACAAGCAAGGAGGATTTCATGAGAGAAACGCTCAAATAAAGCATCCAAAGGAATATTCCAAAATGGGATAATGAGTTACAAGCGTGCGAGGCAAGATGGACTTACAGTTTCTTAGGGATCCTGGAAGCAAACAGTATCCCAAGACCCAAGCAAGCAAGCCACCACTAATTGAGCCGGGAACAGGAACACCAAGTCCTTGCAGTTGCAGGACCCCATTTGACTCAAGCAAGCACTGTTTCCATTTCCCCAGGGAAAGTACAAATAGTTAAGTTACTACAGTAGTCCTGATACACCGCAGCACTACTACTACAGTAGATACTGGACACCCCACTGACTCAGGCGATAGTACACTGCATTATGAAACACCGTTGCCAAGAAACGTGCCTGGGGTTCCAGCAGCAGCTTTTTTTTCACCCCCTTTACCCTCTGGATCGATACTAAAGAAAAAAACAGAAAAAAAGGAAGACAGGTTTCAACGCTCAACCATAAATAAATTTTCTTCTCTCTCGGGGGGCGAGTTGCTTCAGATTGCATCAGAAAAAGAAGAAGAAGCACGCCGTACGAATCTTTCCCCACCGACACTGCAGCAGTGCTGCAGCACTGTTGCTGCTATTATTTTTGGCCACTGGCCATTAGTTGCCGGTGGATGCCAACTCAGGCGGTGGCTCCCCCTGTTTTGCACCAGTAAGTGACGTACAGTAAGCTGCTCCCCACTTTGTTTAATACTCTTCAGCTTCTTCCCTCGAAAAGTGAGTGCCAGCAGCAGCAGTAACAGGCACATGACTAGGTTTCAATTCCAACAACTTTTACTCCAGCTCCTGGTTTTGCTGGCACTGAAATGTCTGAAGGGAATCATGTACAGAAATCTATTAAGTTTCCAAACTTAAATAAACTCAGACAACGAGGTTTCTAGATTCGGAGGAGGATGCGAAGAAATATACACATCCCCAAAAAGCAAAATCATCTGGGCATGGTCACTTGTATATAATTTGGGTCACTGTATGAATATAGTGAATGATTTTTTTTTGTAAAAAGAGGAGCAAGCAGGGGAGCGTACCTTACATACGACCCAGGTCCCAGGGAGTCAGGTTGATATCAGAGAAATTGACTGTTCAACCATCTCTTACACATGCACTACGAGGGGTTGCCAAGCCTCGAAGACTGTTGTGACACGTATTTCGGAACTGTAGCGGTGTCATAGATTTCGTGGATCAGCCTTCACATGTGGGGAGTGGAACTGGACCTGTTTCATCGCCACAAACGTTACAAAGTTGTTTGCAATGATGCAAAATGGAACAAAAGGTGAACTGCAATAGGAATAAAATCTCTTTTGGGATAGTTGAATACTCCTCAGGAAAATGAACGTCATTTCTTTATCTTAGGGTGTATATTGTCGGTTTCAACGGCAGCCTTTGAAGGCGGTTGCATGAAAGGGCTCAGCTGCTCGTTCGTCCTGTGCTCGCTGAACTACATTATTTCAAATACCAGGGTTAACGAATCTGTAAGTATTCCTTGCTATTTTCACTAATACCTTGCTAACATCTCCAGTTACCAAGCATTTGTAATACATCACAATCAAATAATCAACATTTTGTACTGGTCCCTACTTGATAACGCTCTCATATACCCTGCATTTTTCTAAAACCTTCTTTTCTCTCATCTCCAATTACTATTTTAGACAAATTTCATAAAACCTTTCGGGGAAAGGGTTGCTACTATGTGCATGTGAATAGAAGGAGTCTTACGAGAAAACAGTGGTGGTGGACATCTCACTTCAGTTCGTCGGTGACAGTCGAATGCCATGAACTGTCTCGACTTACGGGCAGAATTTCCTCCCAATTTTACAAACTCCACAAAATATTCGGCAATTTCTTTTATAAACTTTTTTTTGCCAGTGTGTACGACAACGACGAACTTCATCATAATTTGAGCCATCCCAAAAATTACTTCCAACTGGACAAAAGTTGATTAAAGACAACTTCGAGACTACACGCCATCATGCATGGTAGAGGCAGTTCATCCCTCTCATACTGTAGGAGGCGTCTAAAGGATTAAATAGTGACACTGACACTGGTGTGACAAAAGTGTATTGGTTTACCGCGATATGAATAGGCACTCTTGCTGCGTGGCAGCAGAAGAAAACTACAATTTACCTCGACAGAGACCTCAAAACCTCAATCTACACAAGACAAACCTATCGAACTAAGTGCCGTTGGGCTGTGGTGAAAAGGCCACTATCCAAACCCATATCGACATTCGGCAGCACCAATTAAAATATAGGAGAGATTCAGTTCTTCAAGGTATGTTGGCATTTATGAAACACCGTGGGGTAAACCCGAAAGGGCGACATGCAAGACATACATAACAAATATATACTAGACAATATGCATGACATGACCCTTATCTGAGATTCACTCCATCTTCTACTATTTACATGGTGTGACATACACGCTGAGCTACTGATAATGACTTTACATGCGAAGACATTATTGCTTTTCTAAATTAGTTCAATACCCGACATACTACATCGACAGGAAATGAAAAGCCATTCAACAAGCAAGTCAAAACTTTGGTTTCGTACCTTGATGTTAATTTAGTCGGAGCGTCTTCGTCTGTAACGGCGGCACAGAGATTGGAGAAATGGAACTTAACGGATCTTCGTCAAGGATGTCAACGCACTTCCAATTTCCTTCGTTCGCTTCTGCGAAGGCACGACCGTCTCCGGCGCTCCGAACACTTGCCAAAACCTCAAGGTTTCGTCCCCAGCCGCGGATGCGACGGTATATCCATCGGGACTCTGCATGAGAAAATAAAAATTAATCACGGCAACGGTGTACTTTGAAAATGGAGACAAGATTCACATAAAGAACTCCAGCCTGAGTGAGGAGAGGATGATGACATACCTGAGCCAAATGAAGCACTCTAGATGTGTGCCCAGTGAATTCAGCCATTTTCACCATAGATGGGTACTTCCACAAACAGAGCTGATTCTGGCTGAATCCATGTGAGCTCAGAATCTCCTTCTCATGCTTGCTCCATTGCAGAGCGCAGACTTGCGACCGTGTGTCGATGCTGTTAACGCAGGCACCAGTGTGCGTGTTCCAGAACTTGATGCACCGATCAGCGGTACCACCGCCTGATGCAAGCAAGTTGCTTTGGAAAGGACACCAGGCCAAGGCTTTCACGGCAGCCTGATGCTCGTCAAGGCGGTGGAGGGGGCTACTATTCATTGATGAAGCAGCGGCTGCGTCCCAGATGTGCAACATGTTATCGTTGCCACCGCTGGCAAGCTGCTGACCGGAGGGCGACCACTTCAGCCCGCACACCTCCTGTTCATGTGCAGCCATTGAACCAATCACATGGTTCCTGATTCTCACATCATGGTTCAAGATCATGTTGTCACGCCCGCCAGTTGCCAGAGTGGGCCCATTCCATGCCAGAGCACCGACACGAGCAGAGTGACCCCTCAAAGTTCTCAACTGCAACACCAAGTACAACATATCAACCACCAATGCCACACCACTATGATTCACATGTCATTCAAAATCTTACAGCATTGCACGTGAGATTCAAATTCATTAGACTTTAATGCGAGGCACGAATCAGCATCACACGTAATCCACAAGCAAAAAGCTTTTATAAGGACGTTACGGATGGCATAATTATCATGAATGTACCTGCCGAAGGGAGGTTGAGTCCCAAAGCTGTACAGTCGAGTTGTTCAACCCCACAGCCAAGTACTGACCATCTGGAGCCCACGACACGCTGGTAATGGGACCTTCTTCGTCCACAGTCATCAACTCCTCAATGGTGCTCGTCGTAGCATCCCACAGGTACACGGTCATGCCCAATGCGACTGCCAGCACGTTGCTGGAGCTCCAGTCCAACAGGTTTAGGTAATAATCGTCCAGCATATCAGGAGCATCTAGGGTTCGCTCAGGCGCCTGAGGCACGTGACGGAACATCTTCTTCGGCTTCGCCTGCCCTGAAGCCACATTCTGAGAGTACAGAGTTGCACGACCGTTCACAAAGCCTTCAGGAGGAGGAGGCTTCTGCTTGAAGGCCAAGATGCGGCTCTGCGTCTGACCATTGCTGCTCAGCAGGCTCTCCGCCAACTGCTTCTTATAATCATCCTTGGTAGGGGAGATCACATCCACTGAGGCATTCTCCTTGGTCATCAAGAAGTTCGCCACGCTGAAATCCATGGCGCTACGGTCGGTGATGAAGCGATCAGTCTGTATAGGAAGAATTGGAAAAAATTCAGTCAGTGACCTAATCTCAAATGGCATACTCTAGCCAGATCTACAAGTAGCGAAACTAATCTTCAGAGGTCACAGCATTCGAGAACGTTCTCGCCTCTTAGATGGACTTCAATTTGATCGATTATCAGAATCACTGAGTTAGATATATGAGAGGCAATAACTCAATGACATAAGTCATTGAAAAACACCAGAATCTAGAAACAATCTAACAAAACTAATCGACAAATCCGCTCAAGAACAAATGTTGCTCGTTACTATCGACAACAGAGCTAGGGTTTCAAATTATAACACCAAATATAGCAAGTACATTCTGCGAGATATAAATGTCGAAACAAGATCATCTAAGGAAATTACAATCACAAAAAGACTGGAAAATCCTTGCGAGATTTGCACTAGATTAGGGACATTACTGCAGTGCCTGGAGTCTTGGCCTTGGGGATCTTCTTCTTGAGCTGCACGGGGCTAACATTCTCCCGCAATGCCGAGCTCTCCCACTTCCCACAGCTGACGCTCTTCGTCGGCGTCTTCAGGGCCTTCGACATCGTCTGCATCATAGCCATCACAGAAACCTCACAGAGCCCCCTTTCCGGGCTCCGACAACAATACAAATACCCAAATATCCAAATTCTTAATGCAAAACAGCACTGTCAACATGTAATGAATCTCGAATCCCTAAAACAGTTACTAACAACTAGAAACAAGTGCAGAAACAGCAAAACAAAGTACAAGAATGTAAGAAAATGAGTTCGAGAGAGATCGTGAGAGCGCAGGTAAGCAAGCGTGTTCGAGAACGAATTCAAGAGTAGCGTGATTCTGATGTTGCAGAGCGAGGTTCATATAGGAATGTGGCACTCGGTGCCACAGCCTGGTGAAGCCCAACGGCTCTTTGCGTTCGTCTGGGACCGTTCGATTTTAAATCGGACGGTTGAGATGGAGGTGGCGGATACTGGCAGATTAGAATGAGAACTAGAGATGGATGGATGTTCGAGTGTTAGATCTGAGTGGAGATTCTCCGTCCGATTGACTTCGTGAATGGGGATGATATCAATTGATTAGCCTATTAGCGCTCAAATGGACGAGAAAATGGTTACTTCCACGTGTGCATCCCCTAGAGTTTTTCTTTTCTTTTCTTTGTGTGTGTTTTCGGCTTGGGACTAAAAACAATTTGGCCATATGTGTTTAGAATGTGGATTATAAATATTGTTCAATATACCTCAAGACATTTTTGAAGCATACACTAAATATGTTAGAATGTATGACAAAAAAAGATATGTGCGAATATAATTATTATGGTTGTTTTCAGGATTAATATCTTATTTGTTAAATGAAGATTTTTAGGCAATTATTTGAATTTAGGTTTATTCCTTTTGAGATATACATATACATATTTATTAATCTATTAAAAATTTCCAAAAAGGATTTATAAAAACAACATTGCTCAAAAAGAAAAAAAGTATCATCAATCCTTAAATGTCTAAGTGTGCCATTGTGATCAATACAATATGAAGTATTTTTCTTGTATTTGGAATGGAGTCACACTTTTACTACATTCAAATTAACAAAACGTTGAAGAATAGATCAATGCAATTCTAGTGAGCTATATGAGATCTCTAATTAAAACTTCTTGTTGGTAGTAAATGCCAATTATACGACAACATATATACTATGTCCTATGGTTGTTTAAGGGTTCATAGTTTTGAAAAAATGGATGGCTTGATGAAAAGAGGTCTTTGTATGTCAAAAACGTGTTTGAATCTGTTCATCATTCAAGTATTGTAATGCTTGCTCTCATAAATGATAAAAAGGTAGCAACACATTCCAACAAAAAGAAAGAACAACACTTATATTTTATTTCAATGTAATTACACTTTTAAATTATGATAATCAAATACTAGAATACATTACAAATTTTCTGTTTATAGATTGGATTACTGTAATACGAAATGATGTAATAAAACTTAGAAACTACTTTACTTTTTGTAGATTTTGAAAAATTTAATGTTGTTACGATTGCTTGTAAACCTATGCTCGAAAAACACATTATTCAAGTAAGGACAAATTCTCACATTTCAAACATGACAAAATGCATGAAACTCTTACACAAAAGAATTTTAACACATTATATATATAATAAATTGAGTTGGGACAAAAAGATCCATTCTTCTATATAGTAACACCATTTTAACTCTAAAATATTGTGCTAATCTTTGGATGATCACCTCTTGAATTCACTTATATTTAATCCCTAAATGTAGGGTTGGTCACAGTGCCTGCCCCTCTACAATTGCTCTACACTAGTGTGGCAAGTGCCCTCCTATTATATTACTATTTTTAAAAGTTGTAAAAGTCAATAGGGCATGTTGACCTTATGAAAAACTGCAATACAAGCAACATGAGGCCTAATACCATGTTTCTCAATCTTCTCATAATTTGGGCTACCTAAACAAATGTGTACATTCAATGAGGATGTTTTTTGCCTTCCATGAGACCATGGCTTCATGATCACTTTTAAAAAAGAAGATGAAAATTGGTTTATCTCCATCCTACAAAGTGTTTTTTCAAAAACTAGACAATGTTTCCCATCCGTCTTTTTGTTTAAGAAGTAAATGTTCTATTTCTCAATTTTTTTCAAGGTGTTGCTGTTTTGTTCTCTACCATATATACACCCTCAATTGGACGCACATTAACATTCATAACTTTGAATAAATTTTGCATTTTGCTTGACATTCACCAATGCTTATAGAAGCATGACCATTAACAAAAGAAGCTCAACTTCTACAAGTGCCATGTTGCTGTTACACGTGTCAACAAGAACATGGTGTAGAAAGTGACTTGGTTGTGTATTGGCTGTAGACCATATTGGAGGAGGCTTTGGACGAAGAGAAGCTATTCTAAGGAAGTTTGAGTAGGTACCTTATTTAAGAACTTGTTGGTTGCCCACACTTGGAATTGGACCCTGAACTTATACAATGCATTTGCAAATTGGTTTACTTGAACAACAAATCTAGCAACCTTGGCCACGTCAAGCTTCTCATGACCAAATTCAATGAAGCAAAATGCTAACCTCAACATTCAAGTTGTGTTAGAGTCTTGGCAAATCACCACTCTAGAACAATGGCAGTTTGTTGCCTCACACTTTACATTGTACAAATTTCCTCAGCATATCAAGAATCTTCACAAACAATTTGCACATTATTCTTGATAATTTTTAGTTTCAAAATTAGGTTTTAAAGTAAAAATTGGTTATGACCTAATGGTTTGGAAAGTGGTTGAGTAAAAATAGGTCTTTTTGTTTTTGGCTCTATATAAAAAACACTTGAAATTTTATATAAATAATGTATTTAAATTAGTACAAAACTATATATTTGTTGAAATATAAGCTATACAGGCATGAAGGGATTTGAAAAAAGATTTAGAATTTCTTTTTGTTGCCTAACTACATTGGTAATTGTCAAACATTTTCTTTTTGGTAAAAAATGCGTTAAAATTTCATTAATTTGAGTTTTCCTAGGATCTTCAAATTATCTTTTCTTGCAACAAAATCTAATAAAACTTTGAAATAATAAGAATTGGTTAGTTGAATTGGTTGAGCATGAACATGTTGAACATGAAGTAAGGTATGAGGCTCATAAACTGACCATCTAAGGAAAAGATGATGTTTGTACAAAAATCAAGCCAATTTAGCAGCTTGGAAATATTTTTGGTAGAAAGCCAAAGTAGAGACAATTTTGTGACCATTTAATTTGAAGTTTTCAAAATTAGTATGAATTAACTTCAATTTATCAAAACAAAAGTTGCATAGGTAGCTATTCTTGATCATAGGTGGTAGCATTCATGATACAAAGGCGGCTTGTAAATAGAGCACATGAGTTCTAAAAGCAACTACTACAAAGCCAAGAATGCTCTAATAAGGCTCTTAAAGCGTGCAAGCATCCATTCCATATTCTAATATTCAAATCATGATTGAGAACAAGTTTTCATTTATTTTAGTATGACATATATATTTTACTGAAAGACAAATCTAAATACAATTATGACAATAAGCACACTTAGTGGTAGCTCATGTAACTTTCTTGAGGTTCTAAAACAATGCATGCACAAGTACAATTTCTGAACATAAAAAATGTGACCCATTTTAAAAAGCTGATTTGTCATGTGATATGGCATCATGGCTATGCCACATCAAATGTATGTCATTAGTGGATGATTTTTGTTTTTAGTAGTTTTGGGGAAGATTAGGGTCTTTGGCACCTCATTTCAATTGGCACCTCATTTGAGGCCAACTAAGGTTTGGAGTAGTTAAAGCACATTACTTCCCTGATTTGGTATTCTTTGCCAAGTCAAGTCTTGTGAGGTATTTTGAGAGAGAGTATGCTTGTTGTGTTTTCATGAGTTTTATACTATCTTTTACGTTTCTCCTTGCATTCTTGGATTCTCTCGTAAGCAAAGTAAGAGATAGCTTGAGTGATGCTTAAGTGCTTAGATTTTGTATCTTGTCACTTGGCAAAGAATCCCATTTTTGTTTTAGTCCTTGAGTCTTTGTGGTTTATAGGGATTTGAATTTTTTTGAGTTTTTGGTTCCAGATTTATGGTTGAGTGAGTACAGACGCTTTGTTTTTGTTGAGAGTTGTGAGCTTGATGCGTACGAAAGCTGTGCAAAAGCCTTTGAGGTAAGCTGTACGAACGTGAGTCGTGCGGGAGCTCTAGAGACACCCGGACACGAGCTGCGAGCAGAGGTGCTTGTTCGGGAGAGAGGCTAGGGTTTCTAGTAGGAGTTTGAAGGTGCTGGACGGAGCGGGTTCGGAGCTGCAAGCCGCAGCCAGGATGCCGGAGCAAGACGGGGACGAAAAACTTAGGGTTTCGGGAGCCGTGTGGTCGCACAGGCACAGCCAGGTGGCTCTCGACGGCGCAGGTCGGAGGCGTCGATCGGCAGCGGGCCGGGAGGCGACGGGGCGGAGCGACCAGGGCGAGGGCGACGAGCTGCATCGGGGGCCGTGAAACGGGGAGCTGCGGAGCAGTTGCCGGCAACAGTCCACCGGAATTAGGGTTTGAGGGCCAGTGATGGCTGGACCAAGCCAGGCCAGCGTCGAAAGGCTGTGGCACCGGAGCAGCTCGCCCAAGCTGGCAGACTGAGCAGCTCCCATTCCCCCTTCATTATTTTTCATCCAGTTTTTGCTAAGTAGCAATTACAGCCACCTTTGGTTGTGAATCCCTCTCTCTCTCTTTTTCACATAAGGTGGGTACACCCATAAGCGTGAGAAAAAGGATTATGGAGCGGTTAGGGTAATTGGGTAAGGGTGAAAATAATATCATTCGGTTCGGAAGAGAGAATTAAAAAAATTGAGGTTGCTTAATAAGTGGTATATGTAGCCATGTGGCCGTGTTTATTTTTCAAAGTGGATAATCACTGAAAACCCATGTTCCTTCATAGAGTAGCTTGAAATCGAGACTAACTGGTGCTCTTTCTACCGCACCCACCATCCAAAATCAGCTGGAGCAATTGCTAAAACAGTGATAGGAAGTAGTGTAACTCGTGAGAACATGTTACAAATACCAAGCTTAGGGTAATAAGTGACCAAGCTCTCTGGCTTTAAAAGCAATTCAAAAGTTCCTATGGCCGCCCACATGGAGAACAAAGGCCCTATTAGGATAAGGTAACTCCAACAGCATGAGTCACTTAACATGCTGTTAACTGTATCTACTACCATGTCAACACATTGCAAGCTGAGGCACCTGTACCTCCTTTTCCACTATCAGTGAGTCAGTGCTCTTTGGAGCTTGTTGGATATAGCCATTGAGGCATGTGCACAAGCACCTTGTGCCTTGGAAAATGAAGTATTTGTTGCAACCAAGCTGCACTTTGCCGAGATCTCGCCAACCTTGGCGCCGAGCTCCAGTCTAGCAGGTTGCATTCACGGAGCTCCCATGTGTTGGCAGCCGCACCGGTGTTACATGCTCCTCAAATCTCGTTGAACGCGTTGCTCAACCGACTTGGCTCCCTTGAAGTGGTGATGTAGACTCGGGCAACAAATTCCGAGTGCACTTATAAACGTTGAGCCGGTTCTACATCTGGTACTTTTGTGTCGAGGTCAGATCGAAGTTCTTGGTTTGCACTAGTGCTGCTGCGTTGTCGTTGGGACTCCATTGCAGTGCGACATCTATCTTGCTCATCGGCCTTCCTCAATCTCTCTCGCTCTTGGTCAGCTTTCTTTTGAGCAACTTCCATTTGCCGTTGTATTCTATAGGCCTCTTTTTGTTGCTTCTTTGCCTCGCACTCTAGTTTTTTCTGCTCTGCTTGTTTCTTCCGTTCCTCCCGTTCTCGTGCAACTTCTTCCTTGCGTGCAGTTTTCGCAGCCAACGTGGCCATGTACTCGTCTGAGGTAACAATAATTGACATTGAATAATTGATGATGGGCTCTCCTAGATGTAATTGGCATCGGACTGGTCTCTGCACTTGCGGCAAAGCAAACAAATTTCGCAAAACTTTGGACTCTTCGCCATCTTCTACGTTCGTGTCTTCTGTAGATCTAGAGCTCAAGTCCAAAGAGGGGTCCACGAAGTACTGCACCGCTTGGTTCTGACTCTCCTGATTCTACGTCTTGAAGATTGTGTCTTCATCAGCAATTCTTGGTATACTGTCGCAGATTATTCCTGAGCCCTTGTGAATGGGTTGCCTTTGGTTTATCTCCGCGCCTCTGAGGCGGGCGCTGCTAGCTGCAAGTTGCGCTTGCGCAACATCGACATTGACGTGGCTGACACCGTGAAGTTGTGGTTGACTGTGCTAGTGCTAGTTGCCAGCTCTTTGTTGAGCTTGGTCACCTTCAGTCTCGGGCACGCCGCCGTGCTCCAGCTCTCCTTCAGCCTTGCCGTTGGTGACTTGTTCTTTGGCTTCATGGACACTGACTTGCTCTCCAACCTCGTCGACGCCAATCCACTCTCCAGCCTCGTTGACGTCGACCAATTGTTGTCCCTCTTGGTGGGCGTTGCCAACTCCTGGCAGAGCTTGCTCCCTTCTAGCTTGGTGAATGTCAACAATCTGCTCACTTTCTTCTGCAGCCGGTACTTCTGGACCTGTATTGTAAGGTATGTCTTGGTTATTTTCTTTGTCTTCTTCTGAATCTTGGATGTAACAGGCACTCGATTGCATGTAGTTAATCATTGCAGATGGATATAAAGGCCAGATGCATGTAGCAAAGAAGCCTTTGGTGATGTTTTGTATGGTAAGTGCCTTCTGCAGCCCTAGAGAGACCCACTCTGCAAGCTCCTCTTTTCTTGCAACTTGTCTCTTATGTTCTACAATCCATTTATCTCTTAATGCTTTGAATCTTTGTTTGAATGGCTTGAAAACACAAACATCTAGTGGTTGTAATCTGTGACTTGTATGACTTGGTAGTGTTATTATGTCTAGACCTTTAGCACGTGCTTTCTGCATTACTTCTAAAGTCACGTGAGAAATGTGGCCATCTACAAGTAACAAGTGTTTGTTTTTTTAAGAGACACCATACATGTGATGAATAATGCTAAGGAAATGTGATATTTAGGCGGAAAATAAGAATGAGGTCATCCACCCATTTGGCTGCATTGCCATGCAGGACTAATGTTCAAATCTAACAATGTAGTTTCTAGTTTTGCGTTTACCTTTGAAGATGTAAAAATTTGGAATAGAATCCTCTGCCACATTGGTGCAAGAAAGTACTGTTAGACGCTCATTTTTTTGGGTACAACTTGATGGCAAGACCTGCTACCTTTTTCTGCAAATACAAGAGATCCTCCTCCACTTTTACCTGTTTGAGCCCCTGATTCATCTGTGTTCCAGATGTGAGAAGGAGGGTACCTTTGTTGTTCGTATGCTTTTTCTAGGTTTTTGTACAATGATTTAACGCTAGTGGGGTTTAAACCTTGAGCACGATTGTCATCCAAACCTTGCACAATTTGCAACGTTACCTCAAGATGGCGCTGTTGGAACCACTTGAGCCAGCTGCGCCTGGGGATGGTTTCCTTAAACGGGGTCCATTGATGTTGAGTTAGTTCTGCCACCTTTCTAACCAGCTCTGACACAGACACTGGGTGTGCGTGCGCCTGCATGTCAAATATCCACTTGACTACTGCAACGTCCTCCTCCGTTGTCAAAACGCCATGCCATCCTTTCTTCCGCTGAACGGTTCTTCCATAAACATGATCTCGCAAGGACGACGGTGGAATGTTAAAGGCTCTCGCGGCAATGGCCATCCTTGTGCTAGATTCTATTGCATCAATTGCTCAAGCAAGTTCCTCATTTGTCCAAGTACCCATGCGCTTATGGCGTGCAAATTGTCTTGCAGGTGCTGGCGTGGGCACCAAAGGAGGCTGCATTACAAGAGTTGGCTGTCTCTGATCTAGTGCAGAGACTTGGTAACCTTGACGCGTTGCCTTGTGAACTTGTTGCTGCAAAGGTTTGACTAGCGCTTGCAATGGGTACGTTGCTGCCGTCTTCAAATGATCTCCATCTCCTTCAATCGTCAGTGGAGATTGTGCCCAAATACGGTACTCTTTCCCTTACATCAACAGGCATGTGCAAAGAATGATTGCTTTGGTTGGCAAAAGGCCTTAGCAAACATGATCTCTCGTCTTTGGCCATGTCTCCTTCTCCACCATGAAAGTGCCTGGGCACATTGCCGATTGTTCTGCACACAAGCTCCATTGGCATGTTAAACGCCAAGCTTGATGTTTGTTGATCATGCAAAGGTAGTCGACAATCAAGTAGAGGCCGGCTGTCATAACGGCCTCTAGCATCGCCTTGCCGTTGAACACGCTGAGAGGAGTTGACAACGTCGTCTTCAGGCCTTTGCAAATCAAACATCGATAATTGGAGCTCCTGCATCGGCCTCTCCAATTTGTGCATTGGTCTCATTTGGTCGCAGCTCAGGTATTGATGATCAACAGTATCATGCATTGGCATGTCCCCCTCATTCATTGACCTCCTGAGGTTGGAGACTGGATATTGCAAATTTGCAGTTTCGGCCCTTGAGGGTATTCCTACCCATTCTTGAAAATTGCTGTGTTGTCCATGCATTGCTACAAGTCTGGGTATCTGGAAATGTACGTCATCAGCTCCATGATCAGTCTCGTCTCTCTTATGCTGCAGTGACCAACCACCACTAGGCAACAAACCGTATCTATGTAATTCAAGAGTCCATCTTCTTGCGACATGTTCCCTCTCATAATATTGATCATCTCCCGTCATTCTTGCTAATCCTGCCGGCATGCTACTCAATCACTTGCAAAATTGAAGCACTCAAAATGTTTGCTCAATGCACAAAGTCTCTAAACTCGAATTGCACCAAGTGTGTAAGAATTTCTACATATCCATGCTTTATAAGTGTCCACGCACCCCTCTCTGCTGTCATTTTTAGATTCACTTACTGACAGAGGATGCAGCTTAAATTATTGCAGGTAGCCTCCATATTCCCTGAAATATGCAGCCGCAGTCACTGGAAACTTATTGTTAAATTATGTTTATGGCACTTAAAGCAATTATGTTGTAAACATTAATACAACTAGTTTCGCACCTTTTTTATTTGATTTACTAACAGTGTTCATTGAATTACTTTATCAGACATTGTCCCTTCTACAACTTTGTTTGAATTCAAAACTAGTGCAAACATTACCCATAGCTGTCATTTTCTTGAACTTACAAAAATGAGAACAAAAATGAGCAGTAAAGGGAACATTTGTAGGTCACACCCATGGGGACAATAACGCCCATGGGTGTACCCACCTTACTAATTCTTTAGATACCAGTTGGAGTTCAAGAAAAATCTAGTTTTTAAATCGAGATTTGATTAATTCAAGGTTTAAGGTTGGATATTATACAACCAATGGAAGAAATCTAATTTAAGATTAAACCATTCTACATCATCCAAGCATTTTGAAAGCTATCCATTGAATTTTCTTAACCTAAATTCTACAATTAATTTTTACAGAGAATTGTTAAATTTCTTGTGAGATTGTTGGACATTGGATTCGGGGGCATTGGAATTGCAGGTTTTTGCATTCTATTTTGCTACTCGCCACTAATCGCAGGTGTGTGCTGGTTGTGTTGATTTTCTATTCTGCTTATCTGTCGTTGAGTGATAGTTTTGGGCCAAAAAGAGAGAGCGCATGTAGATGACAAGGTCATCTTATACGCAATCTTTTGACGGGGTGGCGATAACCATTTAGAAAAGCAGTTGAGGGTCCCAAGTTTGATCTTTGTTGTGGAACAACTATGGCCCGTTTTTTAGACGTTATTGGCCAGTTGTGCAAATTTCATTTTTGTTTATTTATTGTTTGGAGAAGAGGATCCAAAATTTGTGTTTTGAATTTTGTCTTTTGGTACCTTCCTTGTTTACAGACATTGTTTGATTTTGTGTTTTTTTTTGGGTAGGCGTACTGTGGGGATGAGGCCGGGTTGATTGTCAGCGAGACCTTTCTGTATGTATTGAACATATATTCATTGGATGTTATTATCAGTGAACCATACAGTTTGTTGGTAATTGTATGTCAGGTTGCTATAAGCCTGTAGATAATTGTAGGTACCCAGGTAGTCTATTTATGGTGTAGACTAAAAGCTGATATTATCGGTCTTCCTCACCAAATTACTTGGAGGGCGACTATACCAAGGACTTTGGGCCAGTGGTAGCTACTAACAAGGCTTTTCAGCCTCATTCGGCGTTGAATATTACTAGTAGGTTTTGGATCTTGAGCGCGAGCACGTTTGACGATATGGAGGATAATCATTGCGGTTTGGCGCGTGATCGGTTTTCAGGACGCATAAGGAGATTTTCCTTTCTGATTAGAGATTTTACTTCTGCATATGGATCAAGGAGATATGCCAGAGGTCGTCTAGTTTCAACAATTGGTTTGCCTTTGAGTTTCTGCTTCAATATTTGGAGTTTGAGGTCCTTCAGATATATGAAGAATGGACTCGTGTTCATCAGCTTGAGCTTCTTGAGGTGCAGCTTTACTGGGAGATGCAAGTAGAGCTTATTTCAGCTCTTAAGGTTGGCGTAGTAACTGCCTTAGTCTCCTCAACCGTGAATGTAGAGGAGAGACCTAACGAGGATGAAGTAGGGGCATCTGAAGATCTTAAGGGCAAGGCGATAGCATTGAGATACATGATAGAAAGTGCCATACCACCCATTATGTCGCGCATGGCTCAGGCTACTTAGGTGGCACTGGTCACAGTTGATCCCTACCTTGATTCGATCTAATAGTGCAATTTATTGCGCATTTGGAGGTGGAGTATGGCAGATTTCGTCGTGATCAGATACAACGTATCTAGGACTTTCGGGTGGAGAAGGAGGATACGCTGCGCACCATATACACTCGCTTGGTACGGTTTACTGTTGAGTCTTGTGAAGTTTTCACTGAGAGTTAGCTTGTGAAGATTTTTTTTTGTCAAAGATTGACAAGCGGTTGCTAAATTTAGCATTTCCTCAGATTATTCTTGATTATGAAGATATGGTCACTTTAGCACAAGCTTTTGCTGTCATTGAAAGATGTGACCAGACACTTTTTATATTAAAATGCCACGGATATGGTCACTTTTATGACAAATTCTTTTAAATCTAGGAAGACTTTTGCTGTCACTAGTAGTTTGACGAATACTAAACTAGAGAGGACTGTACATTATTGAAAATGTGGATAAGATAGATATGCCAAGCAAGATTGCTCAGAGAAACTCAAGACTCTTTCTCAACCATCTAAAGCTATTAAGAAGGAAGAGGTGAAAGGTGAAGCTAAATCCAAGAAAAAGGCTTTAAAGTGCAACTATTGTGGTGGCACTAATCATGATGAGGATCACTACTTTTAGCTTCATCATGGGATGAAGCTAGCTAGTTTTGTGGTTGCTAAGTCACAAAGAGAGAAGATCCTTGATGCCAAGATAGCAGAGTTGGAGCACAAGCTTAAGACTTCTATATTATTGGCTCAAGCTACTGATTATGGGACATCTCCCAAGAAGACAACTGGTTATTCTAACTTTGAGTATTATATATTTGGTGCATTTGGTGAATTGGGAGCTGCAGCTGCTACCAGATCTCAGATTATTAGAGGCTCAATTGGTTCTTAGTGCCAGACGTTACGGTTGTCTCACGCGCACTCTATAGTGGTCAAGCTAATTCTATTGGTTAGGCACGTATACCATTATTTTTTGGATTGGCTACTGTAATTGCTACGGACACACGTCCAGTTATTGCACTTCTACATCATGGAAATTTTGCTTCACCTAATTTTCTGCAAACCATGGCTTACAAGATTATGTAAATGCCGATATTTTTTGGATCAAAAATAAAAGCACATGGTTTCCAGGCCTCTGAGATCTTTCATGTGGTGGGACATATTCTAGAAGAGAAGGTGGATATGGTATCTCCTTAGGTTTTCCATATTATTGCTTAGATCTCTTCAGTTTATGATTCAGAGGCTCAAATAAAGCTACGAGCTAAGCCTGCAGCTGAAGCCATTGTAATATTTGATGAGCATGTGAATAGCCACACACCGCATAATTTTTCTATGGATGCACCGTTAGCGGTAGAAGCAACTTATCATGCAAATGTTTCCGCAAGATCTAGTAGAAAGCAATAGGCTATACATCCATGTGTTGTTCGTTCAATAAACAATAACAAAAAGTTTGTGGTTTCAAGTGATGGAGAGCAAAATCATCAAACTATACTACTTAGGGTGATGATGGACTCAGGTGCCCAGTCAATTATGATTGACAAACATTTGGCTGTAGAACTTGACATAACTACTAAGGATTTGGTGCCTTGTCCATTCACTATTGTCACTTCCGTTGTGGGCATTGAGCGTGCTACAGACTACACCAAAGAGCCTCTACAACTGATATTTCAAGTGGATAAAGTACCTATATATTTTCATTTTTTTTAAGGTGCACTATTATTAATGCTGCCAACTATGATATTCTAAATGGTCAGCAGGCGGTTTACCATCTTGATTTCGGTATGGATAACTAAATTGAAAAAGCGTAGATTCAACCGGGCTGATCTTCTAGCGATAGCCGGAAAGAGCTGATTCTAATGACATTTGCAGCATTGACTATGTCTATAACTGCTGATGCTATATTTGGATACTCGGTTTTTCTAGAGAGCCTTCTATTTGGTCCTTCATTTTTAAAAAAGACCTTGGCATTTGCTACCACTTTTCTAGAGGATTAACGAGAGTTATCAGTTTTGGTGACTACACGTTAGCATTCCAAGGATGCTTTGCCATCTTGGACTAGCCGTCAGGAGTTATCTTGACAATATAGGGACATTGCAGCTTTTGTATTTTTTGATACTTTGGCTTCTATTTCTATTAGCTCTATATTTGGACAATTTGTTCATTGGCGTCTATCTCTAAATAGAATCACTTCTGTGGAGCATTTTGGAAGCATTGGCACTAGATTAGTAACTATTTTAGAGACTGGGCTTATGGTTTGGAGGTACATTTATGTGGATAACAGTTATGTGCCTACTAAAGCAGCTTGACATCATCTTCAGAGGTTAATGACTTAGTTTTTTGAGCAGTTATTTCTATTATCTATTCATGGATGTTTTGGCTACCTTTCTATAGACGTTATCTTTATCAGTGATGAAGATTTGAGGAGGTTGGGTCACGTTAATTTGCTTGTGGCAAAATGGCCATGCCAAGGTCACTCACGAGCTGGTGTAGGTCAACGGTTAGATGACCTAAGATCTAGCCTATTTATGGAGTTGGTAAGGGTTACAGAGTGGTGGTATAACTGTCATGGACATGAATCGATTGACTACTTCTAGAAAGTTTCTAAAAGATTCTAGAAAGTTAAAAGCTTCTCAAGAAACTTTCTACCTAGTAAAAACAGCTCAAGTGCAGTCCAAATTAGAGGAAGCTTTTCAATTAACTTCCAAGTTTGATGGACAAGCTTCAATCTCTAATGTACAAAGGAGTCAAAACTTAGATGTTCTTCAATCTCGACAACTCATTTTGCCATCTTAGTCATTGGCCTTCAAACCTTAGTCTTGTCTTGTATTACTACTTTCTAATATACTATTAGAACCTTAGTTCTAAATACACTTTTGAGATTTTGTCTTGATTCTACGTTTCATCTACTTTGTTCTTGTTACTGAATTTGTCTCTGACAGTTTGTCGAGACCGCTTTAACATCATCAAAACTTTCTAATTTTGAATAAAGCGCGGGTTATTCCTCTATTTGAAAACTGCAAAGTATTTTAGAAATTGCGGATTACCCACTTTTAAATTGATGGTGTTGTCTGTTTTCACTATAGATTTTCTCTACTATTAAGATCTATGGACTTGAATAGACCTCTTGTCCGTGAATTCAATTCCAATCTTGAAATCCGTATTATTAGCAGATCTAAACAGAAATTTAGAGAGAAAGTTGTATAAAAGTTTGGTGAAACTAGCTTCAAAGCGTTATTGTCACAGCTTACTCCGTTTATCTTTCCGAGCGTTCGTACTCTTGTTGTTTTTATCAACGTATATTACTAGAATAATACGTTATCATTATGACAAAAATGAACGAAGTTATTATAAACGATTCAAAATTTGATGCAATCATGTCCGCAATTATAATCACGAATCTAGAGCGACAACAAATGTTTAAGCAGACCGAAAAACTTAATCAAAAGCTTTTTGGCTTCAAAGCAAGGCTGCAACAATCTATAGAGCGGAAATATATTGCAACATCTGCACCAACTATTCAAGCTAACAATATTTCAAGTTCCATGTTGCAAGCTTCAAGTTTTAGTAAGAGTAAAGAACTTAGAGTCAGCTTTCCGGAAAAATTTGACGGTACACGTTTTAAATTTTGTGGTTTTGTCAATCAAACTCGGCTCATTTTGCTTCTTCAACTACAACGATATTTGACAGATGCAGCTCGCATTGGATTGGTGGGAATTTTGTTATCTGGACAAGCACTTTCTTGATTTGTACCGCTTTTTGAGAAGAACTCTCCGATACTTAACAGTTTTGAAGTGTTTTTAGACATTTTTGGAGAAGCATTTGGTGAGCATGACAAAATACGCTTTGCAACAATAACGATTTGGAGTTTACAATAAAGAGGACGTTTAGCATTAGTTTATGCTTTAGATTTTCATCAACTCACATGCAACATTAACTGGAGCAAACAAACTTTGATAAGCCAATTTTATTATGGTTTATATGACGAAGTAAAAGACTTACTACTTTCGTTACCAGACCCTGTAACATTGAACGAGGCTATTAGTCAAGCTGTCAAGTGTAACAATATGCTATTTAAGCGGCAACAAGATAAACGAATATAAAGTACGCCGCAGCCTTATACTGGCTATTCCGCCACTTCTTCAATTCCAAGTTCAGGAAAACAATCCAAAACTGAAAACATGCAAATTGATGCAGTTTGATTCAAACCCCTTATAGAACAAGAGATGTAACATCAACGCAAAGGAGGATTATGTCTTTTCTGTGGAAAAGAAGAACATAGGGTTAGGGATTGTTTTGAAAAACAACGATACACTTTACAACTTTGGAGTATCAACGTTCAACAGGAAAACGACAAAGTTCAGTCACAATAGGGACCGTGCGATTGGATCTTACAACATTGTTGACATCTAGAAGTCTTATGTTATTTGCAAATCCCGCTTTTTGTTTTACCATATCAATTTATTTAGGTCCTAAAAATATTAAAGTCGATGCTTTGGTAGATTCCGGAGCCTCAGCATGTTTTATAAATGAGTTGTTCGTAAAACTGCATATGAATCCCATGGTTCAAAAGTAAAAGATCGTTCACGTTGAAGTTACTGACGGACGACTGCTATCTTCTGGCGATGTTATCCACAAAATGACTTCCTTACAGACAGTAGTAAAAAACCATGGTAGCCACGTAATTTACAATGGGATTCATTCTCCTTCCAGTTTTGTGATTTTAAATTTTTTTTGGTTTGAAAAGTATAACCCCCAAATTGATTGGGCAAACTGTAGTATTACATTTCTTTTTGAAAATTTTTTTTCAGATAAATCATTGGTTAAATCTATGGAACCTTCAGGCCAGAAAGTGTCTAAACCTTTATTTGTTGGAGCTCAAGCATTTATGCAAGTTGTTAAAGATGGAGAAATATATATGTGACATATTCTATTTCAATATCTGAGCAAACCAACAAGACACTCACGCTTCTAAAAAACTACAAAAAATATCAAAATGTCTTTCAGAAGAAGAATGTAGATATTTTGCCTAAATATCGATTATATAATTGCACCATTGATCCTGAGCAAGGTGCACAACCACTTTTTGGCCCCATTTATAATCTAGTGCAAAATGAGCTTTTTGCA
Source organism: Ulota crispa (assembly GCA_963920765.1). NCBI lineage: Eukaryota > Viridiplantae > Streptophyta > Bryopsida > Orthotrichales > Orthotrichaceae > Ulota > Ulota crispa. The sequence goes on along the minus strand of OY987248.1, from coordinate 19,606,453 downwards.
TTGAAAGATTATCTTAATGAAAATTTGGCTAAAAATTTTATTCGACACTTCAAGTCTCCAGCTGGTGCGCTTATCTTATTTGTGAAGAAGAAAGATGGATTTTTATGAATGTGCATGGATTATTGAGGCCTCAATAAAGTTACAATCAAGAATCGGTATCCATTACCTCTAATCAGCGGTCGTTTTGATCAAATCATATAAGCAAAGATCTATAGCAAGATCGATCTTAGAGGAGCGTACAAACTTGTATAAATTAAAGAAAGTGACGAATGGAAGTCAACTTTTTAGACAATGTATGGCCACTTTAAATACAACTTCATGCCTTTTGAACTTACAAATGCACTGGCAATCTTTCAACACATTGTAAATAATATATTCCAAAAATTTCTAGACAATTTTATTGTTTGCTATTTAAATGATATTTTGATATACTCTGAGGATCTAATTCAATATGAAAAACATGTAAAGCTAGTACTTGAAAAGTTTTGCAATGCGGGACTATACGCCAAGTTCAAAAAATATGATTTTCACAATACTCAAGTTGAGTTTCTTAGCTATATCATTTCGAATGACGGTATTTCAATGGATTTCAAGAGAATTCAAGCCGTATTAAATTAGACAATTCCAAAGATGGTATGCAATGTTCAATGTTTTCTTGGTTTTGCAAATTTTTTTCAAATCTTCATTAAAATCTATTCTCAAATAGCCACTCTACTTACGCAACTCACATGCAAAGATATGTTAGATTGGAGTCAAAAAGCAGATAAGGCTTTTTGAACACTGAAAAAAACTTTTACTACAGCTTTAATTTTGATAAATCTAGATTTTTCCAAGCCGTTTTTTTTGGAGACAGATGCTTTAAATTTTGCATTGGATGCGATATTGTTACAACAAAAAGAAGACAAAAAGTTCCATCTAGTTGCTTTCCACTCAAGAAAGCTTAGCGCAACAGAAATCAACTATGAAATCTACAATAAAAAGCTACTTGCAATCGTGAAATTTTTCCAAGAATGATGTCATTTTTTCAAACGCGTTGCACACCAAGTGAGAGTATGTACTGATCACAAAAACCTTGAATATTTCATATCTACTCGTATTTTGAATCGTCGTTAAACCCGTTGGAATATGTCTCTATTTAGATTGGACTTTAACATCATACATCGACTTGAGAAGCAACAAATGTTATTTGATGCCTTATCTAGAAGATCTAATCTTATGTCTAAAAAATGGGATGCAGCATATGATCAACAACGGACGACGCTCTTGAATCCTAAGCACCTTCGTTTACAAGCAGCTCAAGTCTCATCTCCAACTGATTTTAGTTTTCTAGACGAATCGAAACAACATCAGCTACAGATGCCTCGGTGCTTGATATCAAGTAACGTTCTAATAACTTTATAAAAGATTCCACTGAATTCAAGATTGAAGGTCAACTTTTATACTTTGAAAAACGTCTATACATTCCGGATAGACCACAACGTTTTCAAATCATGCAAACACGTCATGACCTTTTAATTGTTGGACATTTTGGTTTCAATAAAACGTTGAAACTCATTTTTCGAGATTTTTGGTGGCTACAGATGTGGAAGACCATCAAAGAGTTTGTTCTATCTTGTGACACATATTCTAGCTCTAAAAATCCGTGATATTGACCATATAAACTTTTATAGCTTTTACCAGTGCCAAAACAACCATGGTCATCTGTTTCTACAGACTTCATTACAGATTTATCACTTTCGGCTAAATTTGATTCTATTTGTGTGATAATTTATTGGTTTTCAAAGATGGCGCATTTTGTTCTATGTAAAAAGACAATCACTAGAGAAGAAACAGCTAAGTTTTTCATCGACAACATTTATCGATATCATAGACTATTTAAAGATATTGTGTCTGACAGAGGCCTGCAATTCATCTCCAAATTCTGGCAATAACTATTTGAAACCTTACAAGTGAAGATCAAGCTTTCTTTGGTTTTTCATCATCAAATAGATGGATATACCAAACGCGTAAATCAAGTATTGGAGCAATATTTACAATGTATCATAAATTATCAACAAGATGATTGCGTGTCTTTGCTACCGCTTGTAGAGTTTGCATACAACAATAGTAAACATGCATAAACTCAAGAGATTCTATTTTACGCAAATTATAGACATCATCCAAAAATCGATATGCTATCAGCTTGAAAAAGGAAGAGCCTTAGAGCAAAGAATTTGACGATGTGTTTACAAGAGCTACATACAACAATGAAAGCTCATTCAGAAGAAGCTCAAGTACGATACAAAGAATTTGCTAATGTGAGAAGAAAAGATGCAACCACAATTTCAAGTGGGTGAAAAAGTATAGCTACTACAACGTAATATCAAGACAACTCGTCCAAGCAACAAACTTAATTATTGCTGGATTGGACCATTTAGCATTGAAAAACAAATCAACGCTGTTGCATATTGAATACAATTACTAGCAGCAATGAAGATAGATCTAGTGTTTTATGTTTCACTTTTGAAAACCTATAGAGAATCTAACTTTTTTGGAAGAATTCAACCTCCGCCGCTTTATATTAAAGTAAATAGCATCAAAGAGTATGAAGTTGAGAAAATTTTAAATTCAAAGATGCGGAGAAGGAAGTCAAATACTTTGTTCATTGACACGACTTCTTGATTAGCAAACGTACATGGAAACCAGCTTCAAAATTATCGAATACTCTCATGAAGATTCCAAAATTTCATCAATAGCAACCAATGAAGCTAAGAGCAACAACTACACAAATTCCTCGAAGGATCTTGGAGCTTGAAGGGGAGATAATGTCACGAACATGAACTGATTGACTAATTCTAAAAAGTTCCTAAAAATTCTAGAAAATTAAAAGCTTCTGAAGAAGTTTTTTACCTAGTAGAAGCAGTTCAAGTGCCATCCAAATCAAAGGAAGCTTCTCAAATAACTTCTAAACTTGATGGACAAGCTTCGATCTCTAGTATATAAAGGAGTAGAGACTGAGATATTCCTCAGTCTCGACAACTCATTTTGCCGTCTTAGTCTTTGGCTTTCAAGCCTTAGCTTTGCTTTGTATTGCTATTTTCTAATATACTACTATAGCCTTGGTTTTAAGTACACTTTTGAACTCTTCTTTTTATTCTACATTTCCTCTACTTTATTCTCGTCGCTAAGTCTGTCCTTGATAATAATCATCAAACCATTCTATATGGATATATTTTTAAAAACGTACCTTTATTAGGTAATAATTGGCCAAAAGTGATGAAAAATGGCCATTATACTTGTCAAATTTTCGGCCTTCCAATTTTTGTGGATGCTGCAGCATTGGGATTATTTGCCCACCGACTTCGTTGGCTTTGGACCAACATGATGTCATCTTCTATGTTGGCTAAGATACTTTCACAAGTTATCAAATCTTCATAACGTGTTGTAAAAGATATTTTGGATAACTACATGGAACCTTTGGCTGTGACAAAAAAAGATTCACTTTCCTTTGCTTCGTTCAACAAGGTTATGAAGTTTTACGAGGCATTACCAACTTTTGTTATATATCATAAATTCTTTGCATTCCGAGCACATGGACCTAGTATGATGTGGACTTCTCATAATCATACTTATGAGGAACCTAATGCGGATGAGCAAAAGCGTGCCATGGATTTTTTTATTGGCACTACAGCAGCTCATGATCTCATTGAAGGTCAACGGCGGTTTGTATTTGGTCAAGTTATGGATCTTCATACCATGTTTTGAAGTATTGACATTTGCTTTGCTGTTCAGCAACAAAATGGCCATTTGTTCACTTTGGGAGTAGAGGACAATGGTCAGGGGGCAATTTGAATGTCAATCGCTATTGTTAAAAAGGATTCTGAGCATTATTTTTATTTTCAGTGGCAAGCTTTGAATGGGTTTCAAGTTCAAAAAACCTTTGCTATTTTAGCCTTAAATGGCAATGTTGGGGTAGTGATATTGTCCCTCTCTCTTCTGATTAGTGACCACAGGTTACGCCTACATTTAGTGGTGATTCGTTGATAGAAAAAACTACCATGGAATTTGATGATTAGCCTTTGAGTTTAGGCCATCATCTTAAAAAATTTGAGGCACATGGGGTGCGAATATTTATCCATTCGTATCGGAGTTGCTTTGCTTTTAACCTTCATGATTTGGAAGGTTATAAAAGTAAGTCCATTCACATTCAACATGCGGATGATCATCCGATCTTTAGACGTTTTTACAAGCTGAATAGTTCTGAGAGGACCGGTATTTAAGCCCAATGTCAAGAGCTTTTAGCTGCGAATTTAATTGAGTTATCCAATGGCAAGTATGCTTGTGCTACAACTATGTCTTCTAAGAATGATATCTTTAGAAATTGGATTGAAAAGAGGTTGTGTGGAGATTACCGTCCGGTCAATAAAAATACCAAATCAGACTGATATCCTGTGTCGACATTAGAGGAGTTATTTGATGCAGTGGGATCAGCTCAAATCTTCAGTATATTGGATTTGAGATTTGGATACCACTAGTTGCCATTACGGTTGGAAAATTGTGTGAAGATTGCATTTTGGAGAGTGGATCATGATGGCAGATAACTACTCTATCATTAAAAATTTCTTCATTTTGGTCTTAAAAACGCACCTACTGAGTTTTAGAGTGTGATGGATTGTGTTTTGATTGGATTGCTATTCATTCGGTGCTACATTGATTATGTTGTTGTCTTTAATAGTTCACCTCAGGAGCATGTGAGGCATTTGCAAGCCGTTTTTGATCGGTTGCGTGAGTAAAGATTGCGTTTGCATTATGGCAAATGCAAATTCTTGCACGATCAGTGGTTTGATTTGAGACACATGATAGTTTTAGGGAGACTTGACATATAGTAGGCAAAAGTGGATGCTCTTCAAAAGCTTCTAGCACCTTGTGATGTTCTAAGGCTATGCGCATTTCTTAGCTTAACAAATTATTTTTGCCACTTTGTCAAGAATTTTTGTTTGATTATCAAACCTTTGGCTATGCTCACTAGCAAAGACCAGATTTAGATATGAAATTGTGAGCAGCAATTGCTTTTTAATACGTTGAAACAAAAGTTGGGCTCAGTACTTGTGCTTTGACGTCCTGATGTTACTAGGCCTTTCCAATTATACACAGGTTGGAGTACAGTGAAATTAGGTGCAGTGTTGACTTAGAATGTTGAAGAAGGATGGAAGTATGTTATTGCCTTTGTTTCAAAGAGTAACAATTTGGCGAAGTCCAACTATTCGTCTTATGAAGGAGAAGCTTTAGTTGTGGTGCAGACCATTTCACATTTTTTGCCTTTTATATATGGACAATGGTTCACATTGGTGACAGATCATCAACTTTTGAAGTGGCTTATGGAGTTAGTTAAACTCACCGGCAAGTTTGTTAGGTGGGCTCTACTACTTTAAGAGTATGACTTTGAAGTTGTTCACCGAGCTGATATCACTAACTTGGATGCGGATGGGCTTTCTTGCAATCCAAGTCTCTCTGATGAGGATTTGACTAGTGCTTGATGGCATAGGGATTGCAATAGGGAGGCAATTCCAGACTAGCATGCACTTGCATATTTGACTTTGATGTCAAGATTTGCTATTGAAGCAGCTGATTTAGGTTTGGATGATGAGCCTGATAAGTCTCAGGCTATTAAAGATGTGTGGAAAGACTTAGTGGTTTTGCACTAACTTTAGCATGGATTTTTTCCTTTGGATATTTCTACCATGGAGCGAGACAGAGTTTATCATCAAATAGCAAAATTCCGTTGGGATAACGGCTTATTAATTTGAGTTTGACCGAATGAAGCTAGGAGCATAGTTCATCGATTGGACCAGAGAACTTTTTTGATACAGTAAGTACATGAGGAGCTTGGTCATTTTGGAGTGTGTATGACGCATTCTATGTTGCGTAATTAGTATTAGTGATTGGCATGTATCAGCAAGTTTTCACCAATGTTTCTCAATGTGAGGTGTGTAATCGATTGAGATCAAGTTTTAACACCTTATTTCCACAGTTGAGGCCTTTATCTATCATGGATGTAGATTATCATTGGTCTTTGGACTTTGCGGGGCCGCTCGTTGTCACCCCACGTGGAGCCAAATACGTGTGGGTGATGGTAGAGCATTTTAGCAAGTGGATTGAGCTTGCTGTTTTGCCTCAGAACTCTTTGGAGTTAGCAACTATGGCATATCTTGACCAAGTATTGGCACATTTTGGAGCACCGGCTGAAGTCTTGATAGATCAAGGGCGAAAGTTTCCAGGGGCTTTTGAGACTCTATGCACCAAAGCTTTGGTTGATCACCGCACCACCTCTAGAGATCACCTTGAGACAGATGGTTTGGCTGAACGAGTTGTTTAAATAGTCAAACGTGGTTTATGCAAGTATAGATTGTTTTGTAGAAATCATCGAGATTGGGACTTGATGTTACTATGGAGTGCCATGGATTTTAGTTTTAGTAAGCAGGCTTCTTTGGCTTCTTACAGCCCTTATCAGCTGCTATATGGACAGGAGCCTATTTTGCCTAGCTCCGTGCATGAGAAGCTAGCTTTAATTGTAGACTTAGATAGTCCAGATGTTTGGACTCAATGTCTACATGATCAGGCTGAGTTCTTTAGGAGGGCCATGCCTATGGCTTTGGAAAACTTACACATAGTCCAACATTGAAATTCTTTGCGTTATGCACGCATTTGTAGCGGCGCTTATCGACTTCAATTGCAAAGGTTCTATCAAGGAGATTATGTGTATTTGCAACGTGAAGCGCCTTTTACATTAGATGTCAGAGCAAGACGTACCATTCTTCGCGTGAAGAACGTCTTACATAATGGCATTATCTTGTTGGAATGCAAGGATGGACAAAAGTGCATGGAGCATTCTAAAAATTGTGCTTCTTGTTACTTGCCCATTGATAGTATCGTGCAACTAAAGTTGGTAGTGGTGCTAGAGAAACTACCTTGTTTTGTTTGTGGAGAGAAGAAATGCGCGGCTACTATGCTTTTGTGTGACCAGTGCCAACGTGGTTGGCATATGGCATGCTTAGTTCTGCCCTTGTCAACTCTGCCTCTAGGAAATTGGATTTGTCCTTGTTGTAGGAGATCTTCAGGCCATGCTATGTCTTTGAACAAGCGTTGATAATCTCTTGAGGTCAAGCCTATGTTTGAGATGACAGTATTGCCACCTTTGTTGACTAGGCGCTAGATTTGCAGTGCACAAGATTTGACTAATGAGAGATTGAATAAGAGATTGGCACTAAAAACCTGTCAAAGGCGATTAACAATGGGACTTATTATTGCACCCGGCCTACAATCTTTTATACATTCTTTTCATCATGTTCACTTGTCATTGTCGGTCGCCGACGACCTCACCTTTGGTGTGGATAGATGTTGAAGACCTTATATTCATTTTAGCATTTGAATCTAGCTATACTTTTAGTATAGTCCTAGCTGACTCGCAGGTCTCTCCAGCTAAGGGGGGCAATTGAAAGCATATTTGTATATATGTTTTTGGGTTACATTTTTGTTTTTATCTGCTGTTAGTGATAGTACACGATGTGTTGTGTTTAGCAATCTCTATTTACACAATAGAGTGCACAATTTTTGAAACTCCTACAAAGCAGTTCAAAATGATTGCACGGTTTATGAGCCTCTTACCTTAGTTGAGCATGAATTGGTTGAACATTTCATGCACCCAAACCTTGGAAGCATGATATATGGACTTGCAATTTTCAATACAAATTGTTTTGTTTAGCATTCTTAGCTCTACTATTTTTGAGGATTTTCTCAAAAAACAAAGTTTATGAGCAAAAACTTTTGGGTACAAGTTTGAGATAAATCTTGACGTTACCATAGTAATACACTATTGTAGGTGTATACATATATATGAAGCACAATAAATTGAAAATATTAAATGTTAGAAAATGGTACAAAGTTAGAACACTATTCAGCAAGATTAATGTCAAATTGTTTAAGACAGACTTTTCTTGTCAAATGTCAAAAGTTTAACTTCAATCAAAAACTTAGTAGAGAACCTGTTCCCAATTTTTGGAACATTTTACCCCTTACAAGCTTCATTAAATTTAAAGAAATATTCGACAATTGAGACTTTACAGCCATAAAATTTTCTACAAAATTAATCTTGTGATTTTACATTGCCATATCTAAAATAAGTAGATATGTACTCTATTATAATCCTCTTCTAGACCATGTAAATTACCATTGCAAGTTTGGTTTCCAAATCCCACTTTCCATAACTTAATTACATTCCACCAAGTGGGATGTTGTTGAATTTGAGTGGTCCCTGGCTCTAATCTTGGCATTAACCAATAGTTTGATCTCGTTAGTAGGTCCCTATAGCGGCTAAAGGGACGATTTTTGGTCACCAAATATTTGAAGTCAATTAATTCTTACTAAAAGACTTGTGTAGGCGGTTGCTCAATATAGACACAGCATCAAGAAATGCTATTGAAAACAAATATCAACGACTGTTTATTGAGGAATTTGTTCCAGGGATCCAATGCCGAACTTGGTTGTGTTGTCTTTCCTACAGAGACATAAATGGCTATCTAGTTTCAAGTTCGTGGTTAGTTTGAAGGCCTAGAGCTACAGTTCAGAAACAGTTATAACATACTAAGAAAATTGGCTGTCTTGTTTTTTTCTGTTTTTCGTGCTTTGGTTTACAATCGTACTTCAAGAAGTTGACAAAAGATCTAGGTGTTGAAGAGGTCAAGGTGTAATCATTTAGTGATGAAACTAGGTCCATGCTAGACAGTGTTTGGGTCCAGAAAAGAGAAATGTACTTGCACAAAAGATGTGAGTCATTGGAACATGACATTACACCAACTGCTAGATGTAGAGGACATCCACAATATTGTTAAGAAATATACAGTTTCAATCGATGATCTCATACACCGAAAACAATAAAGAGCTGATTGTTTCAGTTGTCGAGCCCAAACTACCCGTGGAGAAGACAACAGAAGCCTTATATGTACTGCACTTCAAGCCCATGGCATATCTACATACTGACAAGTTTTAAAGCTCCAGCATCCTTCAGCAACGGCACCAACTTCCCTTTCGTGTGCATCGCCTTAGTATCTACAACGCGCAAATTTGGTCATCAGTTTCCAATACTTAACAGTGCAATTACAAAGGCATAAATCCAACTGCCAAGTGGCAGACAACGCCGACTTCTGAATTTTAAACCAAACATTCAAACTTCGCCACAGTCTACAAGAACCATGCTCGGGTTGACATGGCATTCGCCGAACAGGACCGTCATAAAGAAAGAGAAAACAACCAAAACCTAAAGAGAGATCACAGGTAACCTCGACAACTAAAAATAAAAACAAATTGTAGGCCTGAACAGCACAATGAAAAATAAAAAATTCTGTTCAGGATCCCTACCATCACATCCTCCAATGTGTTGCCCAGCGATGAAGACATTTGGCACCGTGCGCTGTCCTGTCAACTTTGCAAGCGCAGCTTGGACAGCACTTCCATCACCTGAACAAACACCCCATTAGTACAAAAACAAACCAGTACATTTCACAAACTGCTGAAAAAAATCTTATGATGGAGACGTTTATTATACACGTTTCCAATTCTCAACCAAAGGCTACGAGACACTAAAATCCTCAACAGGTTCATGCTCGTCCAACACGCTATGCTGGTACTCCCACTTGACATGTTCACCCATATTTAGATTGCAAGAACCAGGCATTTGAATATAACAAATATATTAATTACCAAACATCAATTGCACTATCAACACTTTTCAGTATCTATAAAACCTCATAACAACAAGAGTCAAGCGATGTTGAGTAATTAATTACGTGTATTACACCGGTACTTCAAATCAAGGCAAAACATGGTCATGGCAGATACAAAAATAGCTACAAAACTGCTAAAATGATATACAATACATACTGTAATTCATATAATTTGACTAAAGCTCATTGTCTAACTTTCATGTCTTTCACGAAAAGGAGATGGATGTATACAAAAGCATCCTAATCTAAAGAATGCTCGAGAGGCAAAACGCGATATTCGTTAATTTGGGAAAAACACTTTCCCAAAATAGATTCTGAGGATGCTAAATTTTGCATTTTCTGAGAAAATTTTGATTATTAAAGGTGATTTTTTTGATAATTTCTGCAGGATATTTCATCATTGATGTAAGGTCTTGAAAAAATCATCACAAACTTCACTCAAAATCACCTAAAAACTCTTAAAAATGAAAAACTCAAAACTCACAAAATCAGAGTTTTTTTCCCAAATTAACGAATATTGCGTTCAATTGACATGTCTGGAATGTCTAAGAGTGTTAGAAATTGGTAGAGCACATAGCCAGCCAGTTTCAGTGAAAGCAGGTGAAATCATGTCACGCATCCACCGCAGTCCAATCAGAAAAGCACTCTTTAAATGTAAAGAAAGAAATCAATTACTCACTTTCTTCGTCGAGTTCAATAACCTTGGCTTCCGCACCAATGCTCTTCAACAAAGACTTCACGTTCACGCAGTAGGGGCAGTACGACTTGCTGCAACCGAACAACAAAAAACCATGTCAACGAAGATAGCAAAACTTAATTACAAAAAAAAAAAAAAAAAACCAAACAAATCCTGACCAGCAATTTTCGGAAAACAACTGCGAAATGAGGAAAGGTTCTTCTGACTAAAATTTAGTGGTATTCATTAAATTGGGAAAAGCAGTTTCCCAAAAGGTATTTTGAGAATACTAAATTTTGCATTTGTAAGAATATTTTGGTGATTTGAAGTGAGTTTTTATATTATTCCTGTAAGATATTCCATCATTGAATTGTAAGGTCTTGAAGAAATCATCATAATATTCACTCTAAATCACCTAAAAACTCTTAAATATGAAAAATTGAAAAGTCCCAATATGTAAGCTTTTTCCCAATTTAATGCACAACGCGTTATATCATACGTCGATCTCCTTATCCTTTTTCTAGCACATAGTAAATTCAACACAAAACTCAATCAGGAGACTGCAAATCTTGAGCCATTTTTGAGTAAAAATGTTTGAATTATGTTATAAATCGCCAGAAATTGTACTGTAGCCACTACAATTACGAAAAATATTATGCAAAATGCGCCATAACGTAGAAACGATATGTGCTGGCCAGGCAAATTTTGAGTCCGAAGGATCGGCGACTCTAACAACGGCCAATTAAAAAGGAAATTGACATCAGGTGATTGACGAATCATCTTGAATCCAATGAAACCCTAAATTATACATTTACAAACCCCAGAGAAGCACAAGGAAATCAAATACAGATTGAAGACCGACGTACCTGAAAACAACGAGAGCGTTCTCGCTGATCAGCGCCTGGGCCTTGGCTACGGCCATGGAGCTCGCGTGTTGCCCAATTGTGGCGACTTCGACCTACGAACTCTCGCACGAATTCAAAAACGCACCGTAATCAACGACGAAAGCCAGCAACGAATGAGGCTAAAAGTGGCTGTGCTTGATGGAAACGGGCGAGAGGAGAGTTGAGAAATGGAGGAGGCGATGGATGGCGGAGTGGAGAGAGTGAGAGATTGTGGAAGAGCTGTGTAGCAACAAGGGAGTGCGGCAGAAAAGAAGAAGAAGAAGAGGTGGAAGGCCAAGTCCCTCGTCTTGAAAACTGTCCCGTCGAAAGGGTTCAAGGCAGGGTTTTTTTTTTCATTTTTTAAGAAATGCCAAAGTGGCGATTTTAAATGTTATAGTGGTGATCCAAATTTCAAGAATCATCCACATATTGGATAGAAAACATCACATTAGCACATAATACATGTGGTTTTCATCCACAATTTGGCAATTTCATCCAAGTTTTTTTTTAATTGAAGCTTTTTGGCAATTTCATCCAAATCATGTTTTTTTTTTTCTACAGGCTTGGTGCCGGTCAAAAAAATTTGGTGCTTTTTTGCTCCAAATCGCCCAAAAAAGAAATATTGGTTCAAGGGGGAGTGAGTCTTTCTTACTAACTAAATATCGGCAAATGCCAACGAACTTACTACTTCTTCCTACTTGTACAAATCTAGAAGCCACTAAGATTGGCACACCCATCAGCGACCACCTCCGTTAGGCCCTGTTGTGGCTAGCTGCCTTTATAAATAGACGATTTAATAGAGCAGCAAAAAAAATTTATAGTGCATTGCACCATTAAGAATTTAGCAGGGGAATGCACTGTTAAATAATCCTCTTGACAAATCGAACTCGCGTTGCTCCGAAGTTTGACAAGGCTTAACGCTGGTTTCAGCCCCTGAACTCGTGCTTCCCAAGGTATTAAACGCTCTTGGGCTTGCGCCCTTGAACGTTTAATACCCCGGAACGCACTCGTTCCAAGGCTTAACCTTGTACCAATACCACACTCTAGTTTTTGACTATTTTCCATCCACTGTTGAACCTAAAGTGGAGCACTAAATGCCATTTGCACAAGCAAATCCTGCCACATGTTAGTTGCTAAGTTGCTTTGAGGCGGTTGGGATTGGGACCATCCTGTGCATTTACAGGAACACACTCATGCACTTCCAAGGGTAGTCTAGAGTTACCTATAGGATCCTTTGAGTTGCAACTTTGCCATTTAATATATAACATTCTACATTAATTTTTTCCACAAAAATTGCGTTCCTTGATAGCTTGTTGAAAGGCTAACCCTACAAATTTTTTTCAATAATTTTCTGAGACCTTGAGGTGCCCCAAAACCTTAAATGGTCGGGTACGGGTGTGCCTACCTTACTCCAAATAGTGCATTTAGGTTGCCCCACAATAATTCTCATATCTTACTCTTCTACTGCTGTAAAAATGATTTCCATCACTAATTACTGCATTTTTTTAAAGGGCCTTGCAACCACTACAAAGCTGTCAAAAAATAAATTAACAATGTTTGTTGTAAACCACGTAAACTCCAAGCATGGTCAACATATAGTCTAGGACAACCTAAATGCACTATTTGGTGTACAAGCCTCAAGGGAATTTCACTATTTCAAGTTTTAATGGACCAGTATTTTCATTTGTCAAATAAAAGTAATCTTGAAGATTTTTTTCAAAATAAGGTAGCAGCACCCATAACCGTCAAATTAAGGGTTTTGAACATGATGATTATTAATAAACATCTAGTAAATTCCAAGATCCTATTAGTAAGAGAAAAATGATGAGTTTGCATTTTTGAATGTATTATGTGGATATTGTGAGAATAAGTTGTGGATTTTTAAAGAGCCACTCACAATTGCACCTAATACCAACACTACGGTTTTATGTTCACATATTGGACATCCTTGTAATTACATCTATTCACTTTCACAGATTATCCAAGATTTTAAAGGTGATGGTTATGGGTACTATGGGTGTTGCTACCTTAGTGTGAGTGTTTGTATCAAGGGAAAATTTTATAGATACCCTTGGAGTTTGCCATATTTGTATAAATATCCTTGGTTTTTAGATATTGCACATACAAGTATCCTTGTATCATATATTTACGGTATTTTTTTTTGTCATGCATGCTACTTCCTTCTTGACCAATGTTAAAGCACGGAGTACAATAGAACTGAAAAGAAGCAACTTACACAAGAGAGAAAGAAGTGGCATGCACAATAGGACAAATGCCTAAAAAAATGGTCCAAGGGTATTTGTGCAAAACCAGGGATATTTATACAAAATGGTAAACTTCGAGGGTATCCATAAAAATTTCCCTAGAATTTATGGGTTTTTGAAAAATGCTACTTGGGGCTAAATTAGTTATTGCTTCCTCGCTTTTCCTCACATTTGGGTTGTCAAAATTCATTCCCAGAAGGGGCGTCAAGGTGACAATTCAAGATTTCTCTCACAAGATGACAAGTATGATAATCAAAAACATCATTTCTCCCTTCAACTTCCAACTCCGACACCAATTTAGTCACAATGTGGGCTTTATTTATGGAACTTTCTGTGCTATTTGGTAATTGATATGGGGGCTTCAGTTACAGGTTCCCGAATGAGCCACCGCAGAGAAAACTTAAGCCCCAATAACAATATTTATAACAATTGTGTCTCTGAGCAAAATAAACCGGTCATTTCCTTCATTTGAGAAAGATTTGAATAGGAATGTTATAAGAACCTCACTTTGAAGGCTCATGGTAATCAAACAACTAGCTAGAATCTGATGCTGGGTGCTTATGCATAGATTTTGAAAATTTCTACTACGTGAAGCCATCCTCTCATATCAGCTTGAGTTCAAAATCATGTTCTCAAGAAAGCGTTACTAGGGGGTCTTAGTGGATAACATCACCACTGATTTAACAAACACTTAACTTCTGATGCAAGTGAAAACAAGGGCATCTCCAGCATCGCCCTTGCAAGGTCTGGCACACTTCAAGCATGGATGATAAGTGCTCAAGACACTTGAAAATATTTTCATAGCACTTCATCCTAGTGTGTTAAGCAATGACCCTTCAAAGCACTATTAGACCTAGTTTAGACTACCAGCTGGACGAAGTGGCAAAATTGGCATCCCTGCGGGTGGTTTGGCCGACAGAAAAGTTTCCGTGTAACCGTGTGTCATCCAAGAGTGTGCCTCTACCAGATAAGTTTGGTACCACCCTTGGAGCAAGCCCCAAAATCTCACTATCTTGGCTGCTGACGTGGCTATATTGGTTGGTGAAGATGGATGTAAAAGTACTAGACAAACCCACAGTCTGAACCTAGTAGCAGAGAAAAGCCAAATTTCAACCAATTACATTCAAGAAATCTTCAGCCGGTCGCTAGTCTGAACCAGGCCTTAGTGATAAGTTTAGTGAGCTCTATCCTCTATTCTCCTTAGTAAATGATAAAATGACTATTTATAAAGCACATTTGAAGTGCAAGAGACACATTTAAAAAGCAAGTTTGAGGAGCAAGGACCCTTCAAAAATAGATGTCATCTCTAAAGTGTCAAGTTTAATGTGCAACACTGGAGATGCTCTATTAAGAAAGTTTTATAGGTTTGATCCCTCAATTCTATTCAAATTCTTGTGAGGTATAGCTAACCAACCATGTGTGAAAAGACCGTATTCTCATCAATATTGATAGTGTGTGCCAACAATTTTTTTAGAATCACCATATACACTCCATAGATGATACAAGAATGAATCTATGGAGCTAAGACTTTTGAGAGAGGTGATGTTTGAGCATCTCTTACAGCCCTTGCCCCTCTGATTTTTGGATTATAAGCAATCAATTCTAGCATGTGTTAGCCTCTACATCTACCTCCCTTGTCAAATAAACCATATTTGAAGGGGTCTCTAAACCTTTTACAAGTTATATTTTCTCTTGGGATTAGCAAGTCATCATAACTTACTTTTTGCTTTTGAAGATTCCTTGACTTGTGATCGGTTGGCATTATATTTAACAAGTTGCAATGTTAAGGATACAAGTGACCATCCCATGGACAATGAGGAATTGAAGGGACCTCAATAATTGCAGTGTTGCAGGAGATGCTCTTACCTGGTGTAGTTGTCTTGCATAATTTTCCTCTCAAATACTCTTGAAGAATCCTGTCATGGAACCTACTGTTTGAGGGACTGAAGGCTCTGACCCCTACATTCGGCACTGATAAACTCGAATCTAGGATTCCAAGGCGATCCATGAAATGTCAGTGAGACGTACTTCTTTTGACAGAAGCTTTCGATTGAAAGCAGAGAGGAGAAAACAAACGCGGCCATTCGAAATACACCCCAAGTTAAACCCCAGGTAGGCAACCTGGCAAGAAACCGAGTGGCAGAGTGCTGCTCCGGAGGCACCCAGAATGTCTTCTTATGGAGAGATCGTAACAGAGGACTACATTCAGGGATGATATCCATCCCCTCAGCAATCGGCCCCATGACAGCAAACTCAAAGCATGTTCAAGCCAACGACCTCATGCAAAAGTTTGCAAGGGATTGAACACAATCGATTAGCCTGCCTAATGCACCAGCAAATAAGAGATCAATTTCCAAATCTTCACAACAGTCCACAGAAATGGCGTTCCCAACATTCACTACACCAGGTTGCTTTACTTCCAACCCTCACAAGCATTGTAGATACCATGGGGGAGTTGAGCTCAAGATACATTGCAAAGAGCAGTATTATTTGCAAACCTACTAAGCCATTTGCTCAAGATAGAAAAAACAAAAAAGTTGCAGATTTCCATTGAGCACTACCATACAAGGTAAACGCAAAATTGGAATATTAAACTAGGTATCACATTCCAATAGAAACCATATACCATTTTTGTCATAGAATTCACAGAAACTATACTAACCAAAACTCTCCATATCTACAGGAATATCCAAATAAGTGAAAAATACGGGTTCATGGTGAGGAGTACTAGCTCCTCTTCACTACGCGGGCTGGTTCGTGGAATGGCGCGCATCTTCCTTTTCCGCTACCGGGTGACCTTGCGTGTGGTCATACGAAGGATTCACCTCTGCAACAATCAATCACTAATCTCAAATCAGATGTGTACACAATATTAGTGATTATGAAAACACCAGGGAAAACAAGGTGCAAAACCTCGCATGTAAAATTCAGCTGGTTTGCCCACAACGCAATGCTACAGCACAATAGAATTGTATACTATCCTTCATCTGCAATTGATTTATACACACATTCCTTCGAGAATTGTCGGACCCCTAGGTTTTGCACTAGAGACTACAAACAAGTCCTCCTCTAGTCCCAAAGCTTAGCTTCAATTTTATTTTGAGGAAAATTTGACGGATACCCTTGAAGACTGCAATATTTGTATAGATACCACTAGTTCTTCAGAAAATTACACAAATACTCTTGGACTAAAATTTAGGCAGTTGTTTGATGTGCTCGTCACTTCTTTCATGACCAATGTTGAAGAAGAGAGTACCGTCGAACAAACAAGAAGCAACTTGAGTACAAAGGAAGAAGGAGGTGACATGCACAACAAAATAAACGCCTGAAACTTATGGTCCAACGGTATTTGTGCAATTTTTGAAAAAACAGAAGTACTTATACATAAATTGCAAACATCAGATGTATCCATCAGCTTTTCCCTATATTTTATGTATAGATGTGTGAATGTAGTACAGTTGAAGTGACAATGTAACAGGCTCTTTATGTGTGGGGTTTGAAATGGGAAAGTGGGGGAGGTGAGGGATGTGGGACGTGTCCGTGGTTGAGATCAAATTGACCAGTCATGAAACTTCAGTAACACAATTTTCAAAACCGTTTTCAACAACACACATGACACACAAAGAAAAATTAGGTGAGACAAAGACCCTATTTAACTATTAAGGTAGATAGCATGTGTATATACAAAGTGTGTTATTAAATAGAGAGGGTTGAGTATAGAATTTGTACAATAAAGATGGTTGTTCTACAAAAGAAGTATCCATTAGTAAGGTAGGAGGTCCATAAACCGTCCCTTCAAGCATACCTACTTCATTGATGGCAGTAACAGATATTCCAAGGAACATGTCATTCACTCTTAGACAGGAGACCCATTTAGAACGTGGACGGTTTATGTACCTCCAACTTTAGTAAGCTTACCTCAAGAATTGCTATACAACGAACATGGATTTGTGAGTTGTGAGCTTGGATTTTTGTCAAAATACTAAATTTCACATGTAACCATGTATATAGGGCCTTATAATGTGCATCTTAGACTTTCATCTCTTGAAAAACTTATTGTTTTTTAAGTTCTTTCACTTGCAATTGGCACTTGCTACACTACACAGTCACCACTAGAACTTTATTAGGACTTCACATGTTAGAATGCAAAGTAAAAATTTCAGAAAATACTCAAATTGTATCTATGTGATAATATCACAAAGATTGGAAATGTGATATTACAAAAGTTGAGATGTGACATTCCAGAGGGCTTGTGATTTTAGTAATATGATTAGCTGTTGGCACCTGCTACGCTACGCATTCATCATTTAGAATTTATGTAACAAATGTTTCAAATCAATTGGTAATAGCAATAAAAAGGTGAAATCATGAAAGTCCAAAGCTCCCCATAATCACAAAATTTTAAAAATTAAAGAAGTGCAAATCAAAGAGAAGCAATAAAATGGCGACCTCCTTAATATCACTTTGTGCACTCTCTTTAACCCCGAGTGCCTAGCCCATATTCATCAAAATCTAAACCCACTCACACTGAATCCAACCAAATTGTCATCACAAACAAGATTCACAAAATCTAACCGTATTGAATGGTAGGTGAGACAAGCTCCAAAGTATAGGGAAAAGGACAAATGATTTGACCATACCAATAGAAAGATTATAACAAGTCAAACAAGAACTTTTTCATTTTTGAGCGCCCCATTTTGAGGTCCTGGCCTCCTGGGGCGCTCAGGGGTTAATATCACCTTAACTTCAAGGACTATCTCCTAATTTTCTATTATACCATAGAGATTGGGGATGTAAAATTATAGAGGGCCTTACGATTTTAGTAAAATGATTGAATTTGAGAAATTGATTCCTTCTCACAAAATCTTGACTCACCGCTCATGTCTCACCATTTTACGCTCACACAATAGCTTGGTTCAAGCATACCTGCATCCGCAGACTGGTCTCGATCAGCGGTGGTACCACTCTGGATCTCCTGCGAGTGCTCCTCCTTCGCCACCTTGTTGTCCATGATTTTCTTCACCGCCTCACCATATCGCTCGCCATAGCCCTCGTCTGCCGACCGTGTCGTGTAAGCATCGCCATACGAATCTCCCATGTCATCCCTAAACCCCATCCCATTCCATGAATTCAGAACAACGCACTCTCCCACCGTCACTTTCAAAACCCCTCATAAAGAATCGACCCAAGAAACGACATGCACGCCAAACCCTAACCTTCACAAGCATCCAGATTCTGAGTACTGGATGGTCTAAAACCTGTTCTCACAACGAATCTGAAAATTTGAGACCAACCACAAGAATGAGTTGGAACTGTTGCAATACGTTGGTGCAAATAAGGACTGTTGTGACCTGTATGCATGGCGTTCCTCATCAGGAGAGGCTTCCGTGGCACCGTCTTTGACTTCGGCCTTCTCCAGCATCCCCTGTCCGTGATCCATCTGGTTCTCAGCAGATCAATCTAAGCAGCAGATTGAAACGGAATTTGGATAAGTGCTGGATTTTGGAAATGGGTGTAGAAAGGCTGATGCTTTGCAAACTGCAGAGGGGTGTGCATGAGGAAGGCAGAGATTCGAAGCACCGCAGGAGATGATGCTCGCACCCCTAGTCTAAGGAATTTTCGAGCAGGCGATCGAATTGGCTTCTGAGTTATTCCGTCTGGATTTCGGCATGGGAGCCACTTTTGGGGAGGGTTAAGGGGTCGCCGGGTGGCCAAGTGTCCTTGCCACGTGGCATTCCCCAAAACCAGGCAGTGCAGGCCTCCATGTCAGGTGGGGCGTGCAGCAGGGAGTTTTTTTAATTCAGTTTGTCAAACGACATAAGGTAGAAGCACCTAAATGTGATACTTTTGTTAAATCAATGAGTGTGCATCAAGATTCTGAGACTGTAGAAGGGCTAGGAACTAGCAGAGAATGTTGAAAATTGTTTTTGGAATTTTTTGAGATTGTATGAATAAACTACAAATTGTTGAAGAGGTTTCTAAAAAAATTTGGTAGTAGGAATTCTTTTTTTTGTCACTTTAGATGTTAAGATCTCACTCTTCTACATTTAGAATGAGCTGATTTTTTTCCCACAAGTACCTCCCATAGTTTAAAGCAAGTCCCTATGGTTGGATTTTTGAAAAAATATATTTTTTCTACTTTTCTACTCATTCCCCCAAAAGTGTCAATTTTCAATGACTTTCATAGAAAAATGGACTTAGGGATTTAGGGGTTAAACTTCTTGGTGGATATAAATGCCAATTACATGGCAGTGTATCTACTATGCCTTGGGCACGTTTAACCCCTAAGCTCCCAAGCATACCGTTTTGGTCCGCATTCCCATCTTGTTCTGAAACCCTGGGCGCTCAAGGGTTAGGGGTTAAACCATGAGTGCCGAGGCCATAATCACCAAAATCAAAGTTTTCAGAGACCTACAACTCTGATGCATTGTATTTCAATCAACCAAATGATCCACAAAAAGTGACCATTGAAAATAGTAGAACACTTAATTAGAAAACAACTTGCAAATTTTGGGAACAATTGACCGTGCAAGATGGGAGATTATAACAGTTGATCAAACAACATGTGATTGCAAAAACTTATTTTTTGGCAAGTACTTTCTAGTTAATGATTTTTACAAAATTCTACAAGGTGTAGATTCATCTCAATTTTGGTGGGTAGCCAAATTAGACATGAATTCACACACTTACAACTTATTGGAGATAGCATTTCTTTTTATATTAAGATTTAGGCCTTCAAACTGCTACTGCAAAGAAAACAATGATTGGCACAGTTGGTGAGGGTTGCTGCAACAAGGGTTTAAAACATGCTTGAACCCTTGTTGGCAAATTCCATGCTACCACAAAGGGCACAGAAGGAAGCTTGCAAGGAGTATTGACTAGTTGAAGCCTGTAAGACATTGCTTGCCACCATGCCTCGTATGGTGTTCCACCCAAATAAGGCTCTTGAGATACTTGTACAGCATTTGGCTTGCCTTGCCATTACTCTACTTACATGGACCACTTGAATGCTTTCATAATTTTAGTTCGTAGCAAGATCAAAAAATTAGATCCACTACTTCAAACAAGCCTCTAAAATCATAAGAGGACACTTTTGGTCTTATGGGGCATTCAAGGGTTAACCCTTGAGTGCCCTAGCCCCCCAAATCTAGCCTTTCCATAATTAAGAATTTGTTGTCTTTGACTGTTATAATCATTCAATCAAGTGCAATAAAATCGGAATTGATATGTGTACCACACCCTTTCAATTACTGTACCACACCCTATAGTAAAATTTAGATTTCTACCATCAAAAATTTGAATTTGAGAATTTGGAATTCAGATTTGGACTTAGAGACCATGATTTAGTCTTGAACCATAAAAAAAAGTTGCAATTCAATAACACCCAATGAAAAAGTTTAGCTAGGGAGAAAAGTGTTACTTTTATTTTTGTTTGTAAAAAAAGATAAACTTTTTCATTGGATGTTGTTGAGTTGCAACTTTTTTTATGGTTCTAGACTAAATCATGGTCTCTAAGTCTAAATCTGAATTCAATATTCTCAAATTCAGCTTTCTAATAGTAGAAATCTAAATTTTACTCTGGGGTGTGATACAATAATTGAAAGGATGTGGTACACATATCAATTCCCTAAAAACTTATCAAATGTTTCATACAGCCACGGACCCTAGACCTTGTGCAATGTCAACGACTAACTCTTCCAAATATTGATTTTCAACTTGCTATGCCAAATTATTTGCAATGAGGTCTAACACGGCATGAATTTTGACTGGGCGCTTAGGGGTTATAGGGCAAGTGAAGATGGTCCAATGCTGCAGCAATAGGAGTGTGTCCTGTGAGAACAGGACCCCAACCACCGGGCACTATCCTCATTTATTTCATGACCAAGCAAAAATTGCTCAACGCATGATTGACCTGCCCCACCGCTCAATCACTCTGTTTTGGTACCCAAGGCTACGGCCATTCTGATCCCAAACCCAAGCGGTTCTGTACTATAGAGATCCTAACTCCTAACCAAGTTGGGAATATGAATAGCAGGACCATGAGATATCCATCTAGCTAACCAAGCTCCAAGCATTGAGATCCCATTTCAAGAAATGCCTGCTTCTGTCAAAACAAAAGCCTTATTGCCACTCCACAAACCATGAGTACTGCCCAACCAAAGTTATCGGGTAGAAAACTGCAAAGTTTGACATCCACTAATGAGTACAGACATGAGTACAAACATGAGTACTGCTCAACTATGAAACAGACACAGTAATACGATACCGCCCATGTTCTAGGTTACAAGAGAACAAATTGCAAGACCCGCCTTGTCGAATCCTAGAACTTCGCTCACAAGGGCTGGGGCGTGTCGAGGAATGAGTTCGAGCAATCACCTACTTACCCGTGACTCGATTAACATGACAGACAGAGATAGCTGGGTGACAAAAACGCCCATATTTTCGGTTAATTTCTATATCTATATCCTTGGACAGTTTATTATCTTAGTCTATTAGTGGCTAAACTCAGCCATACCGCAACTACCCTACTAAAATCAGGTTCAATTTCCCGATAAAAACAGTGTCGCCCCCAGGTTGACCAACAATGCAAGATACTAGTAAGTTATGAATTAATTTGGCCTAACCCAACTCCTGAACAACGTCAACAGCCACAATATCCACATTCCTCAGTTCAAAAAATATACAAGACAAACCAGAAACATTCTGAAAAACCTTATCATCACATCTGAAACGCTACACAATCGATTTCTTGTAAAAGGGAAAGCGATTCTACATACAAAGATTTCCAAGTAAAACCAAACACAGGCGAATATCGGCTCATTTCCTGAGCAACTACTTCTTCTGTCCCTCTCAAAATGTCCAAAAAGCTTCCTTTTGAAGGATTAACTATGTTTTTAATCTTTGTGCTAGACACATGCATTCTAGAATCCAAATATCATCTACCAAATGTATGCAAAATCTTCAGTTTTTATGTCGTCATTTAAGCACCCAAATTCCATTCAAGAAGTACCATATTTGTATATAGTTTGTGAATGCTATCAGCTCCTCATTATTTTAATCTTTGAGCTAGTGACAAATGCATTCTAGAATCAATATACCATCTACCAAATGTATGCAAATTCTCCAGCTTTGATGTTGCCGTTTAGGCACCCAAATTCCATGCAAAAAGTACCACATTTGTGCATGCTGATCATTAGCAGCAATGGTACCTCATATGGGCAAGGCCAAGCTTGCTAGAAGAGCAATGCTCCCTAATCACTTAACTTGCCCCCATGAGATCATTGAACATGACAAATGCTTTCTCAGCGTTTGAAATCAGCAAAAGGGAGCTTTTGAGTGGTACAAGAAATGTATAGGGACAGAGGGAGTACTAGACATTGCGAAGATAAAAACAAAGGCATGAAAAGCGAAAGAGAGACACCGCTGGTATATGCACAAAACCATCGTAAGAAGAAAATAAAAATTCACAAGAAGAGACTGGTAAAGACTGGCTAGCTCTACACTCACAAGCTGCTTGTGTCGTCTCTGCTTTCAAGATAAGTGACCGTCAGAGTAGTAAAACCTAATACTTGTAATCCTTGACGTGCAGGCTCTCGGTACCCTCCTTGGAGGCGCTGCCGCCGTACGTGCCGAGCGTGGCCTCGGAGTTGGCCTTGGCCCGCACGAAGAGCGCCTTCTGCGCCGCCTCCACGTTCTCCTTCTTGCCGCCCCACGTCTTGAGCACCGTCGCCTGCAGCGCCCGCCCGAAGGAGAACGACAGCGTCCACGGCTTGGTCGCCTTCATGGCGTTCATGGCGTTGAGGTTGAGCGTGGCCTCCTCCTCCGACTGCCCCCCCGACAGAAACACCACGCCCGGCACCGCCGGCGGCACCGTCCGCTGCAGCGTGCGCACCGTGAACTTGGCCACCTCCTCCGGCGTCACCTTCTTCGCCTCCGACCCCGGCGTCACCATGTTCGGCTTCAGCAGCGTCCCCTCCAGCAGCACGTGCTGCTCGTTCAGCGCCTTGTAGCACGCCGCCAACACCTTCTCCGTCACCTCCGCGCACTTCTCGATGCTGTGCGTTCCGTCCACCAGGATCTCGGGCTCCACGATCGGCACCAATCTGGCACACAGACAATCACCGAAACACAACTCTCAGTGAGTTCTAATGCCGAAGCCATGACCTGGATCAGATGCCTTTGCACAAATTTCAGCAAAAGGAAATGCTGCCTCCGATTGTAATTCTGATCGCCAGCGCGGTACTTAGGCGCTCAGGCATCTGCAAACCTATGTTGGTTGAGGCCACTACATGCTGGATTTTCTGCGACAATCCAGAGCAGTGTTCGGCAGAGATATAACACAGAATGCATGGGATAGGAATGTATGGAGCAAAGAGATGGAGGCGCACCCGCTCTCCTGGCAGATGATGGCGTATCTGGCGAGCCCCTGCGCGTTCTGCTGGATGGCCAGCTCCGTGGGCTCGAGGTCGCCGATCTTGAGCACCGCGCGCCACTTGGCGAAGCGCGCGCCCGCGTTGTAGTACGTGGCGCACCGCTTGTGCAGGTCGTCGAACCCCTGCGTCGTCGTCTCGCCGTTGGTACCCCACAGGTCGATGGTGCCTTTGTCCACCTTGATGCCCGGCACCACGCCGCCCGCCTTCATCACGTCTACGAACGGCTTCCCGTCCAGCGTCTTCTGGTACAGCGTCTCCTCGAACAGAATCACGCCGCTCAAAAACTTCTCCGCCCCCGCCGTCGTGAACAGCAGCTCCCGCAGCGCCTGCCTGTTCGACTCCACATTCTCCACCTTGATGCCCGCCAGCCTCTTCCCGATGGTGCCCGTGCTCTCGTCCGCTGCTAGGATGCCCTTCCCCGGGGTGGCGATGTACTTGGCCGTCGCCACGAGCTCATCCGCATACTTCCCCGAGTAAGGCGCCATCTCTCTCTCTCTCGCTGATTCCTGCTCAATGGACACACAAACCACCTAAGATTTCCTTCACAGACCTCCAAGTTCATAACCCCGCCATCGCCACGAAATGTCATACAATCCTCAAAACATCAAATTCGCTCAAACAAAAGCTTCAAAACAGCAGCTTTGAGACCAAAATCAAAACCCCAAGCGACGTGCAACAAGCAATCAAGATCTTCGTGGATACTGAACTGATTGCGGCGTGACTTGAAGCAGAGAGATAGGGTGAGGAAGGAGAGCAACACGGACCAGGCAGCAGCGACGGTGGTGGTGAGGATGCAAATCGTGGAGAAGATTGCAGCAATCAATCTGGGCGTCTGGAAAGAGTGTCTCTCGCAGCTACCAAAACACGCATGTGGTCCCTTATACCCCTACCTTCAATCTCCTCGTATTCATACGAATACCGTAATTGTAGTGTTTGTGTTTACCGTATGTGCTTCTATTTCAGGTCCGATCGAAGCGTTTTTAGTTTGATTTAGTCGCAAGCCCTTATCCCGATCCTACGGCTATAGTCTCGGACTGTAGGGGAACGTACGGTGAACGACTTGGGAACTCGAGGTTTACGTTCCCGATATGTGATCACGTAGAAGCAATTAGCAAGCCTGACTCGACAGGGAGGATGGGGCTCTGGAATATTCCGGAATGGTGCATTGTAACTCAATAATCGCGTATCATTGGCTTTGAGAAGCTTTTATTTCAGTCTACCTGGGTGTGGAGCACAGAACAAAATGTCACAAGGTAGCAGTACCCATAACCGTCAAAGTAGGGGTTTTGAACATGATGATTATTAATAAACATCTAGCAAATTATAGGATCCTATTAGCAAGAAAAAAATGATGAATTTGCACTTTCAAATGTATTATTTGGATACTATGAGAATAAGTTGTGAATTTTTAAAGAGCCTACTGCAATTGTACCTAATGTCAACACTAAAGTTTCATGTTCACATGCTATACATCCTTGTGATTAAGTCTATTCACTTTCACAGATTTTCCAAGACTACAGAGGTGATGGTTATGGGTACAGTGATGGTTATGGGTGTTGCTACATTACCAATGCTACGGGACTCTTATTCCCTTCCCTTCAAATGCAAAATTCAAAATCGTTAATGAAATTGTGAATTGCTCTAAGGTGGGTACACCCATAAGCGTTAGTGTCCCCATAACCGTCACTTTTGAAATCTTGGAAAATCTGTTGAAGTAAATAGTAATGACAAGGATGTACAACATGTGAACATGAAACCTTAGTGTTGATTATGGGTGCAATGGCAATTTACTCTTTAAAAATTCACAACTTATTCTCATAGTATCCAAATAATACATTTGAAAGTGCAAACTCATTTTTTTTTCTGTTCCTAATAAGATCTTATAATTTGCTAGATATTTATTAATAGTCATCATGTTCAAAACCCTTAAACTCACGCTTATGGGTGTACCCACCTTAAGTTTGATTTGCATTGTGTTGCGACTCCCTTACAATGTTGAATGGACGTTTCCCAAGTGATTTAGGAAGGGCTATTTAGGATTTTAGCATGGAACCCAACCGAGAATTACAATATATTACAAAACGGGATTACTTATTGTAAGCTAAAATGATACAAACATATCAATTTTCATTCTAGTAAAAAGGAGATGATTTTTATCAAAGCGGGATGATTTATTACGTAACAAAATTCACCAACAAATATGGTAGTATGTAAGCCGTGAGGTTCAATTGTTTTAGTCTCATATAGACAAAAAAAAACTTGAAACTTGGGTGAAGTCTAAAATAAATAAATTGCAATGTAATATGCAATAATCATAAGAGGTCAAGTTTGATTGATAATTTTTTTTCAATCCCTTCCTTATTAAAAATGCCCTCCTTAGGCATGTTCACACTTGGTGTTAGGAGGGGTATTAGCAATATGAATACAATCTAAAGGTGTGTCCAAATGCATCTCAGTATTCTTAGCTACTACCACTCTTAACATCAAGTGTGAACATACTTTGGAAGAAAAACTAGTGCTTTGAATAAGGGGTTATATCTCTTACAAAAATAGGGTCCCAACCCAGAAATTTTTTGCAAATTGAGAACCAAAATCAACTCATCACCTCTCTTTGTAGTAATTTGGGTTTGGTCCCATATATAAAATAAAACTAAAAAATTTAACTGTTGGAAAGCCATCGTTTTTTTTTTTTTTTTTTTTTTTTTATGATATAGAGGTTATGTACCCAACGTTAGTGGTACTTTACGACAACTCTATTGCAACATATCAGAACGATTAAATGAAGACTTACAAGTGAGAGCTCTAGACTACAGAATGTATTCATGAAATTGAATATTTAATTGCACTAACCAATACTTTTCATAATTAAAATAGAAACATAAATATGAATATGGGTTCTCTACTAATATTCATTCAGGGAATGTTCCACTTTCACATGTTTGTGTCAATTTCTATATTCCAGTTCTCTTCTTCTTGTAATGGGTCCCACTTTGCAACTCAATGAAGTTTAAGTTTTAGCTTTTGTAGGAGTATAGTTCAAAGATCAAATAACAAGAAACTCTATTTCAGAATCAGGAAATCGAAAAAAAAGAGCAAGCCACCAGCTCAAAGAGCTGAAAATGTTGCCCTTCCCAAAAGACATGATGCCAAAATCCACGTAAAAAAAGACATGGCCTCAAAACTACTGTAGACTCAGATATTTTTGAAAGGTAACGAAAGTGGGCCATGTGGAATAAGTAAAGCTCCTGTCCATTGGTAGGTGCGTCTGTTTCTTTTCTAAAGCCTAAAGGCATCCTCAAAGCTACTATAGAATCCCTCAGATGCTCCCTTAAATGCCCAGGAGGACGTTTTTCATCTTCCGGCTCAGAAAAAAACATTCTGTATAACTAGAAAACAGCCGTTTTTCATTTGATTTTTAAATAAAAGTGATAATAAATACAGGGTTCATCATGGGTTGCAAATATTTGTTTCATTAGATGCATTTGTATTTTGTAGGTATCCTAGATTATGAGAAGATTTAGAGACATAGTGTTAAGTCTCAAGTTCCTCTTGTTGTAATTTTCATGAGGGCATCATGCATTGTTGATTGCTGCAACATTAGGAAATACTATTATGTTTGTTGGGCACTTCCCATAACACTGAAGAACAATGAAGTGGGGCTGGTCACAATGACTAGCCTGATGTTTAAGGGCTAACAAGATTTTAAGTCTTGAACGCCCGAGAGGACTAAAAGTGTCTCCGTAGATTTCAAAGGCCACTTTCAAGCATTGGATCTAACTTTTTGACCTTGTTAGAAACTATAATTATCAAGGCATTTAAGTGGTTCATGCAAGTGGAGTAATGACAAGGCAAGCAATACATATAGCCTAGGTAGTCTTGGTAGAGTACAAGACCACATGAGACAAGGTGGCAAACAACATCTTCCAAGATGTAAGCATTCGAGACCCGTTGCAAGCTTCCTTACATGCACTTAGTGGGGACAAGAGACTGGCCAATGAGGTTTAATGCACGTTTAAAACTTTTATTGTGGCACCTTTCATTGACTGTGCCAATCATTGTTTTTTGCATAACAACAATTATAAGCCTCAAAGCTTAACATCCAAATGAATACGGCCTTCAATAACTTGTAAGTGTGTACATTCACCTCTATTCTTGCTAATTCCAAAATTTGAAGTGAAGTATAGGCCTTTAGAATTTTGTAGAAATTAATAAACAACAACTACTTGCCAGAAATGAGATTTTGCCATCACATGTTTTTTGATCAAATGTTGTAATCTCCCATCTCTAGCCTTTAATTGCTTCCAAACTATGCAGGCTAGTTTCTAAGTATGTGTGCCACTATTTTCATTAGTCAATTCTTGTGGATCATTCAAATGATTGAGATACAATGCATTGAAGCTGTAAGTCTTCATAAACTCTAATTTTGGTTAAAATGGCTTGAGTGCTAAGGGATTAATTGTCCCACAGGGATAGTAGATATGTTGCCATATAATTTGCATTTGCTATCAACAAGAAGTTTTGATTTGGGATCTCAAATAGCTCGATCTATATTCCAACTTTTTGTTAATCTCAAATATAGTAAAGGTATGAATCCATTCCAAATACAAAAAATACCTTGTATTGTACTAGCCGCAAAGGGTCTTTTCAATGTTAAAATTGTTTGAAAAGCAGTCTTTATGATTGTGAAACTCAAGTCTATAGTGCATTTACTCTTCTCTTTTGACTTTGAACAACAAGATAGGAGATTTTGCATGGAGGGAAGCTACCTTGAGAAAGTTATATGAGAAAGTTTGGGTAGGTGCTTTGCTTGAAACACCAGCTTGTGCTACAAGGACGAAGTCTAGGTAGCAACAGAACATCTTGTCTCCATCCCAATCATCAAGATAATCAAATTCGGTGAAAATGTTACTTCATATTGACCCTAGTTACCTTTCATCCAAGAAAAAATCTTCAAATCCCTCTCAAAGAAAGTTCTTAATAATAGCCAATTTCATGGATGAACGTGCTTGCATAAATGCCTTTATCCATTTTAACAAACCCTTATACTCAACAGCCTTAACTATATTCAGATGAACTCTTTTGAAACTAATTGCACCAGATAATTCCCAATTGGAAAATCAACTACACAAAATATTTCATTTAGGTTGCCTAAACAATTAGGTTGCCTTATTTTAGAAAGTTATTTTAAGACTCATTGTTTGACCACTTAGGCACAGACAACTCTCTAAATATTAAAATTTCACATTATTTATAACCGAGTTGCAACTTTTTTTTTTTCTACATCTTCATTATTGTTACTTTACCCTTTCAAAATTATTTATTGTTATAATTATTAATGAAATTTACAATAATACCAATAAATGTTTATATTGTAAACTATTAAGAAATTAGTGTGGGACAACCTAAATGCAATATTTAGTGTACATACTGGGCTCAAATAAAGAGGGCTTGGGTCCCTTGAAATTAAAAATTTGATGAAAATGTAGTTTTTGAAGTGCGAGTAAGGATGCCCTTTAGCTGACCGTTCAATGAGGCTGAATTATCTATACGTATCCAGAATACAATACACGTTCATTCTCCATCTTGCATGCAGCTCCATGATTATACATAAACCCTATTGTATAGGACATTCAATAAAGTCACTTAGGGCATCGCCAATGGAGTAGGTATTGCTCTCGGCATTGGCACTGTACCGTTGCTAGGATTTTTTTAGGGTTTCAATGCAACCTTCAAAAACACTTGCATTTCCTCGGCCTCAGTACGCGGAGGCGTCAGATCGGTAGATTTTGACAATTTGTCTGTCCCTCCAAAGGTCTCGTTACTTTTTCCACGAGCCTTGATTGCTCAAGTTCATAAAAAGCAGTTCCAAGCTTCCACGTGTTGGATAACGACTGATCAAGTTTTCATATGCAGAGAATCATACCAGCCGTGCATTGCGGTGTTGACGATTGAAATAAAATGGAAGTGGAAATCGTCACTTGAAACAACCATGTTCTTTCTTGGTAGAGGGCTTTTCCCTGGGTGACCATTACAGATGCCCTTAGTTACTATTTCAACTTGAACTTGTGAAGCCTACATTACACTTTTGATGAAATTATTGTGGGCCATACAGTTGGAAGCACATTTTCAATTCTCCACCACAAGGTCCGGGAAGAACTGACCGCTATTTTCAATGCTAGTTGATTGAAATGAGAAAAAATCGTTTGCAATTTATAAACTTGATTAAAAACCGGTCAAAAATTTTTTTAAAAATTTGTTTATAGTATGAAATAGAGAAAATAACCAATAGAGCTCCTTGATAAACATGTCCAATATAAGATTTGAAGGAAATTTACCAAAAAATCTCAAATATTTCCCAGACCCTGCTCCATTGGTGTAAAGAAAACTTTTGTCAACATCAATTCTTGTGTCAGTGGTAAGGTATGTACACCCATAAGCGTCAGTGTCCCCATAACCGTCACCTCTGAAAATCTTGGAAAATCTTTGGAAGTGGATAGATGTCATGACAAGGATGTACAACATGTGAACATGAAATCTTGAAAGTGGTTATGGGTGCAATGGCAGTTTGCTCTTTAAAAATTCACAACTTACTCTCACAGTATCCAAGTAATATATTCAAAAGTGCAAACTCATTATTTTTCTGTTCCTAATAAGATCCTATAATTTGCTAGCTGTTTATTGATACTCATCATGTTCAAAACCCTTAGTTTGACGCTTATGGGTGTACATACCTTAGTTGTTGCATTAACAAAGCCAATCCAGTTGTTTTGTGATTCAAACACCATAATCATTTGATGTACTAATCCAATGTAGCTTGAAAACAACCCATGTATATGATCTTATCCCCTCAAGGCCCAAGCAGCGTATTTTGAGCTGTCTAGTGATTTTGTGCAGGTCACAACAAATGGGGTTTGCATTTGTTTTTTATTTTATTTTCACACATGAAGTACCCAAAGAGTAGCTTCAAGGCCTAACAATTTTCATAACTTTTGACTACATGGTTCAAAAGTTACTGCATGATTTGTTGTTTTCTTTGCTTGTCAAGGCAGCCCCGGCAGCCCAAAAACTTCTTTAAAAATTACTTTTCAAGTCTTTTTTTTATAAATTGGTTCCTTAGACCTACATATAGGTGGGGAGCTTTGAATCATTCAATTTCCATTAATGAGATGAAAGTTATGAGAAGTTTTAGTTTGCGGGTAGGTTGACTCCACACTTATCTGCAAACTAAAACTTCTCATAACTTTCATCTCATTAATGGAAAATTGAAGAATTCAGAGCTTCCCACCTAGGTCTAAAGAACCAATTTATGAAAAAACAAACAAACTTGAAAAGTAATTTTTAAAGAAGTTTTTGGGCAACCCAGGCTGCTATGACAAGCAAAGAAAACAACAAGTCATGCAATAACTTTTGAACCATGTAGTCAAAAGTTATGAAAATTGTTGGGCCTTAAAGCTACTCCTAGGGTACTTCATGTGTGAAAATAAAATAAAAAATAAATGCAAAACCCATATGTTATGACCTGCCCAAAATCACCACACAGCTCAAAATACGCTACCTAGGCCTTGAGGGGTTGTGGTTGCTTACTCAAAAGTCACTAAATAGTCCCAAATGTTGGCCATTTCAAAATGATGTGCTTAGATAGTCAAAGCATTCATTTCCAAGGAAAAAGCATTTCTTGACCAATTAAGGTTAACCCCCTAAACGCCCAAGCGGACAGGTTTTGTCTAATGCATGGAAAAAAATGCTTTTAAGGATGAGGAAAGCCATTTTCCACCTAATTTGTTTATAGAAGTGATCATATATACATAGTCCATCATTGAAGGCAAAAAACAACCTCACCAAATACACTCATAATTTTAGGTAATCCAAACTATACGGAGATTTCAAACACAATGTTAGGTGACTTAAGTCCCATGCTTTCCTTCTTCCAATTTCCATGAGAACAGCACGTATTGTTTACTTTTGTACTTTTGAAAACAATATTAAATTGTGTAGGCACATCACCACCACATCATTGTAGGGCTACATGAGAGAGGCAGCCACAATGACCAACTTGGCACTCAAGGATTAAACAAGCACTTAGCCAAACAAACCTCTCATGATGTAGACTATATTAGTACCATGGCAGGTTCAATGCTTTACTTGCCAACAATGCTTTTTTTTTCATTTTTTAAGAAATGTGAAGGTGGCTATTTAAAATGTTATAGTGGTGCTCCAAATTTCAACATTCATCCACATATTGGATAGAAAATATCACATTAATACATATTATATGTCTATAATTTGGTTTTTATCCACAATATGACAATTTCATCCAATTTATTAAAAAAATTGAAGCCTTGTGGCAAAATCATCCAGATTTTTTGCCATTTTTTCAATGCTTTTTAGCCACATTTTTTGGGTGCAATCTGGCTCCAAAAAGCCAAAAAAAAGCCCTGCTTGCCAACACTAACCATATTGCTTCTCACGATAATTGTGTCTTTCACAATTTTCATCAACAACTATATGGTGCATGTGGATTTTATTTATATATATATATATATATATATATATATATATATATATATATATATATATATATATATATATATTCGTGAATCAATACTTGCACCACAATATTACCCTTGTTTTCTTGATATGTGGTCAATCAGATCCAGCTCTAGCAAATACAAATTAGTAAATATCAAGATCAAGTGTTCATGTAGGTTCTTGAATGTTCGTTTAAGCATGTGTTGCTCTAGGATGAAGAATCAAGGTTGGAGCTTTAATAATAGTAAAGCTTCAATCCTAAAGAAGCACACGAAAGTTTATAGAGAAGGTTAAAAGAATGATTAAAAAAAAAAAAAAAAAAAAAAAAAAAAAACCTACATGAACAATAAACCAACCTTGGAGGGGCTGCCACTTATTGAGTTTAATTGCAGACTTCCTAACTTGCCAAAATGGAATAAAAACAAAAACAAAACCACTCTAGAAGAAATCATGCCCTAAATGATGGATCTACAACAACTGCAGATGTCTTAAACAATTAGTTTACAACAATAGTGAATGTTCTAAATGATTGAAATTGAGTCATTGTATAGTTGTTTAGGACATTTGTAATTGTTGTGAACTAATTGTTTAGGACATGTTTTCTTCTAGTGCCATAGAAAAGCTTGGTAATTTTTTATTATCATAATTGAAGAATGTGATTTGATGTTGCTTTAGGCACTTGCATAGTGAGAATGAATGAAAATCAATAATAAACATTAAGACTAGAACTTCTACTCAAAGATAGAACTCTTGGGTAATAAACATGTCATATTTAAAATCAAAACCAAAAAAAAATTTGACTTTTTTTTTATTATGCTATATGCCATTTTGTCTTTTTTCATGACAAGGAGAGAGGCTTAATAAATGGGATTCCAAAAACCAAAACAATTCTCAAAATCCAACCCTTCCTAGTATTATAGAATAAATAGGAGAAACAATTTCAATGACATGATTGGTTATTCCAAATTTCATACTTGTTATTGAAAAACATATGTTTTGGCAAAAATTCTAGTATCGACCCCCCCTAAGTGCATCCGTACCCACACATGCTCAACAACCCTGCAAAAGCACTTGGCACCGTAGATTTGTTTGACTTGCTTCATTGGAAACATGCCAACGCCCTATACAAGACAAGGCTTGCTCAATTGTAGCTCAAGGATTGAAATGAATAGGGTTCAATGAATTATTAGTGCTCCCAAATTGAGGACAATCAAAGCTTGTTGATTGATTGACACAAGATGCCCATGGTTGAAGCTTAAGACTTATCCTCCATGATACGCTCTCTCTGCTTGCTTGTACCTTCTTAAGTGCAAGAGT
Source organism: Ulota crispa (assembly GCA_963920765.1). NCBI lineage: Eukaryota > Viridiplantae > Streptophyta > Bryopsida > Orthotrichales > Orthotrichaceae > Ulota > Ulota crispa. Next base: position 19,572,592 of record OY987248.1, on the reverse strand, counting down.
GGGGAATGTTGTTTTGTGAGCAGGAATCCATGAGCCGTGAGCCATGAGCCGTGAGCAAAGGTTTTTTTTCAAAATACTCAATTTCATCTATAGTTGTGTACATAGGGCCTTATAATTATACATTCTAAACCCCTATTTTCTAACAACTTTTATAAAAAAAAAATTCAATAATTTTGAGATCAAAATTGATTCTTGCTCACCAAACCTTGGCTCACCGCTCACAGGCTCACCATTCTACGCTCACAAAATAGCGTCATTCATGCGAGAGTGGGACATCAAAGATTAGAGCAAGCCCATGATTGTGAATGCACGCTTTTGAATGCTCCAGGTTATTTGCAAGGGTGCAGATGCTCTAACGAAGACTAACCAACAAGATCTTACTTTGCAAAAGTAGGGAGAACTCTGAAAATCCCCTTGTACCGATACCAATGGAAGTCTAGTAGTCTTGAGGAAACGCCGACTAACGTCATTGGAGAGATTGCTAGTTGGGGAATGGGGATGGTCTCAGATCACTCAGATGCTCAGTTCGGAAAGGCGGCCTTTGAGGGGGAGTGGAGCTTTTCTATCCGGTTCTCGCCACCTCCCACAAGGGCCTCCAGTTCCACAGACCAACACTGGCCTCACCCTCGCTCGCTGCCCATGGAACTCTTCCGATCCACTGCTCCGGACGGGCGGAACCGAGGGACCAACGAAGTCCTCCCCCACTCTCTGCGACCAACACGATTGGCCCACGTGTCATCCACAACCCTCGCTTGCCCTCGCTTTTGTCTCCAAACAAGTTGATAAATTGCTTGTGGTCGCACATCAATGTGCACACTGTGAACGGGACTCTGAAGTAGCCGATCCTGCATAACTTTCTGCAGTTTCTTTCATCTGCTAGATCTTTCCAATGTTGAAACAATTTTTGTTACAAATTCAAGCACGGTAGTAGAAGAATGTAAGTACTTGCAAGTTGTTGTTGGGAAATTGCAAGCAATTGCAAGCTATTGTAGGCCATCACAAGCAACGTGTCACTCCGTCAGCAAATGCAATACGCATTGGGAAAACAAGCTGGGGCACGGGAAAACGAGCTGGGGCATGGGAAAACGAGACAATATGCCGCTCTAGGAGGTGGTTTTAACGGGGTCGCGTCCGACGTTTCCGTTCCAGTAGCAACGTTAGAGCCCTAAAAGTACTTATAGTTCCCGTTAAAGTGGCCCCCACCTAGAGAAATGCAGGACCAACCCATTCCTAGTGCACACATTGATGATGCTCTAAGGTAAGAGGTTCTAGTTCTGATGAGGCTCTAATTCCCATTAGCTTTAGGAATATCTGACATTTTACACGAAATATCTATTACTGTCATTGATGAGTTAGGTAGGCTTAGCATATAACTCATCAATGATAGTAATAGATATTTCTTGTAAAATGTCAAATGTTCCTAGAGCTGATCAGAATTAGAGCCTGATTGGAATTAGAACCTCTTACCTTAATCACACTCCCTAAACCCTTGAACCCTAAAATTTTCTTTCCTATCACCAAAAACAAGCAATCTGCAACACTTAGGAAGAATTACTGCACGAGAGGAGAATTGGTTCGTAACACTCCACAAACAAGAAAAAGCAGCTTTGTGTCGTTTTTGTCACTAAGGTAAACATATTCAATCCCAAGGGGGTTCTAAATCCGCACCCTACTTTTGAGGGTTTCACCATACACTATTGAATCCAAAGTGGAGCAGTGAATGTTGTTTGCACAAGCAAATCTTGTCACATGATAGTTTCTAAATTGCTTTGGGAGAGTTTGAGAGGGTTGGGATTGGGACCATCAAGTGCCATTATAGGAACACATCCAAACAATTTCAAAGTTCGTTTAGAGCTGCTAATAGGGATTCTATGAGTTGTAACTTTACCCTTTAATATAAAACATTTACACAATACCTTTTTTTACAAAAATTATGTCCCATGACAACTTGTTGAAAGGCTAACCTTATGAATTTTTCTCCTGAATCTTCCAAGACCTTGGGGTACCCCAAACCCTAAAATGCTTGAGAATGGGTATGTCTACCTTACAATCCCTCTTACCTTTGGTGCAGAGCCATAATAAACCTTCTCAAGATTTGGATATAGATGTTAACCCTAAAAGACCGCTCTACGTATTACACAGTGAATATGCTACCGTATAATTGGCATTTGCTACCAATAAAAAGTTTTAATTTGGGATCTTGACTAGCTCACTAGAACCGCATTGATCTATATCCTAACTTCTTTGTTGATCTCAAATGTAGTAAAGGTGTGGATGCATTCCAAATACAAGAAAACATTAAATACTATATTGGCCGCAAAGGGCTCCTTGGTCCTTTAAGGGTTAATAGAAAATACAAGCATTTTTTTCACCTAGTTATCTTTGTCTGTCAACCCCTAAAGAACTGAGCCTTTTTTTTTGTTAAAGTCATTGATAAGTACCACTTCTGGGAGAATGAGTAGAAAAATAGGAAAATTAGTTATTTAAAAGTACAGTCGTAGGATCTTGCTCTAGACTACCAAAGGAACTTGTGGGAAAAAATCAAGTCAATTTAGATGGAGGGGAGTGAGATATTTACATTTGAAGTGCAAAAAAGAAGTTTTTTTCCCTACTGCCTAGAAATTTCAGAAGTCTTTGACCACTCTTATATCAAAAAAACTACTCTACGCAAAGTTGAGGTTTTTTTTCCCATGTAGGAGATCAAGTTAGTTATGTGTGGGAGAATTTTTAAATCAATTGGAACTATACAACACATGGGAAAAAGTAGTAAGTAAAAAGAAGTAGAGAATGAGTCAAATCACTAAATTGTAAAGAATTTAATTATTGAAATGAAAAATACAAATTTCAATGGTTGTAATGTTGCAATGAACAATCTACTTCTTTTGGTTTAGTTTTCTTTCCAAAATAATGAAAATTGAGTAAAATAAAGGACTTCAAAGTTTATTTTTGAGTAGAGAATCCCTAACTACCCGCAAACAAAAACACCTCATAACTTTGATCTCATTGATTGAAATTGAACAATTCAAAGCTTCTCACATATAAAAAAATCTAAAGAACCAATACAAAAAACAAAATTCAAAAAATGTAATTTAAAAAAAAAAAATTAGGCTACCCAGATGGGCAGTCCTCCCCAAATTTTCATAAAATCATGCATAATTTCTTCATCAAATGTCAAAATGAAGAAAAAATTAGATGTCCATATAGATCTTTGAATTCCCCACCTACACTAAAAGTTTCAAAAAATTGCACAAAATAGTTTAACCATAGGTACATGCCCAAAACCCATTTGTCCCTCGAACAGACAAACAATCCTTTAGGGGTTAATCAAGTCACGGGTAAGAGTACGTGATTGCTCAAACACAATCCTCAACACACCGGCCATCCCTTGTGAGCAAACCTCTAGGATTCAACAAGGTGGGTTTTGAAATCTATTCCCTTATGTAACCTACACCAAATAGTGTATTTAGGTTGTCTTAACAATTGGGTTGCCTTATCATGAAAAGTTACCTCATGACTCATGGTTTGATCATCTAGAGGTGCATGTAACTCTTTTAATATTAGGATTTTACATAGTTTACAACTTGGACGCAGTTAATTTGTCTTTCTGCAATTATGTTGTTGTTGCCACGATCTTTGAAAGTTACTTATTGCGATAATTATTGCTGAAAATAACTCTAACAACATTCAGTATTTAAATAATATAAAATGTCAAGGAATTAGTGTGGGGCAACCTAAATGCACTATTTGGTGTAGAATATGGGTGGTATCTTAAAATATCAATTTCGCAGTTGAGCAGTATTTATGTTTATATTCATTGTACCGGCTGTGTGGAATATTTCAAAGCATCTTTAGGATTCAAGGTCATACGAGTAACTTACTAGGAGTCAGTTGTTACGCATGGTACTGCACAAGTGTACATCTTTGGAGAGACTTGATCACTTGATCGAAGATTTCGTTTATGCCGTTTGCGGACATTCGGGGTTTCAGAGGACTGGGAAGTGGGAATGGATCTTGCTATACGGGGATTGGCAAGAAGGGATTATGTATAGGGCAATGCTCAAGGAGGAGGGCATTGTGGGAAGAAAAATGACAACGAGGAGGGCGGAGCCCGACGAGGAGGCGTTTTTTTTCCCGCAATGCCCGACGACGAATGCATTATTCGACATAAATCATAAGTAGGTTTAGATAAAAATTCAAGAATGAAAATTGAGGTCGAATGAAAATTTTGTAATGCCCGATTACGGAAGCCCCTCCAAATTGAGCATTACGGTGTAGAAAACTCCCAGTAACTCAAGGAACTCAACGACTAGTTTCCTGGGAGTGGTTTTACTGATCTGATACAGTCTGAATGATAAGGATGGGAGAGGGATTCCGGGAGTAACTTAATGTTCCCCCATTTCTGTCACTGTGCTGATGAATGGATCAAACTGAAACCGGGAATCTTCCATTATTGTGTGTGACGCTCACTGATTTATAAGTTTATGTTATGCTTTTCAGATTTTTTATTTTAATTGTTGGTTCTATGTTTGGTGCTTGTAATAACCCGTAATCCCTGAGTGCCCAGCTCATATTCATCAAAATTTAAATTCATTCACACTCAATCCAATCAAATTGTCATCTCAAATAAGATCCACAAAATCTAGCCGTAGTGAATGGTAGGTGAGACAAGCTCCAAAGTATAAGGAAAAGGACAAATGATTTGACCGTACCAATAGAAAAATTATAACAAGTCAAACAAGAACTTTTTCATTTTTGAACGCCCCATTTTGAGGTCCTGTGGAGCTTAGGGGTTAACCCCTAAAGGCCCAAGCCCAATTTTTTTGAAAACACTAAAAATTGCCATTTTTAGTCATTTGATCTCAAGAACAAGAATTTTTTTTTAAAATTTTACAAATCTGATCGTATGATCTTGCATTAGACATATGCAAAGAGACATAGTGGAAATTTCATGGAGTTTGACCATACGGATTGAGAGACATGAGAATTTGAAGTTAGTTCAAAAAGTTTTTGTGACCTCTGCTCCAAATTTTCAAGTCCCTTTGACTATATATTGTGAATAGGTTTTGCACTATGGATGCTGGAGAGATTTGTTCAACATGCTCCAAATCATGTTAGGCATATTTCCATAAGTTTTCATGGCCAACAAAGTCTTGGAACAATCCTTCATGAGCTTGCATTACAATCATGTGCTAGAAAATCTCATTACACTAAGGATTTTTGCAAACCAAATTTCCAAGGGTTCTTGTTGATAAATTGAAAATCCTATTGGTAGCTTAGAACCACTATGAGTAAACCATGGTCAAATCTACAAAAAGTTGACAAAGATTGTGACCTAATCTACAATATGTTATAGATTAGGTCACAATCTTTGTCAAGTTTTTGTAAATTTGACCTTGATTTTCTTGTAGTGAATGTTTTAATTTTATTGAAAACCACAAGAAAAAATATTGAAAAAAAAATCAAATCTCTAATCACTATTGTAATTTAATCATTATTGTCTTTATTAAATACAAAAATGAATTCATCTAGTACACTAATGCTTTTGGTACATTCTAGTGAAGGGTCATGCCTTCAGTGGTGGCCCTTGAGAGCAGTCAACAACATTTGGTATGCTCAGCTTGCCTCTTGAACAAAAAAAACACACAAAACATCATTAACTTTTGAATTGTGAATATGATTTCAATAAAAATTGTACTCATGCACAGCCCTTGCAAAACTTTTTTTCAAAAATAAACTCCAAATAAATAGCCCAAAATCCAAATTGAACAAGCCTACCCAAAATCCAAATTGTCCCTCATAGGGACAATGGGCCTTTAACCCTTTAATGACCACACCCATTTTCACAAAATCCACTGAAAACAGGGGCTATAAGCTTAGATTTGGAATTGACTCAAATACAGACCTATTTTCAATAATCCAATCGTACAAATGGGAAGCACACCTTGTGTATTGTAAAGCACCAAAATTTCAGCTAGATCTACCGTTGGAGGTGAAATTTTATAATGATTGAGTGAGTCGTATGCATAAAACCTCTTGTGTTTCATTCTTGTTTAGTTTTGAATGTTAACCTTTCATGCAAGCTTTGATTGAGAAGAGCCTTACATTTCTAGAAAGCAAGGTTTCCCACCTTTCCAACAAGACTAGTTTCACACAAAATAGACAAAAATAGCAATCACAAGGCGTAGCTAAGTGGACAAAAAGGGTAAAAAAACCCACTTTCTTTGCTATCCTAAATCAGTTCTACAAGAAATTTGGTAATTATTCTGGAAAATCCGATTGGTGAAAACAATCAAGAATTGGCCTTACATGTAGGATGACAAAATTTAAAGCCATAATGACAACAACATTTTAGTAAATCTTCAAATACTGCAATTATACCACTATCGTATATGAAAACAATACAAGCGTATTTCTTAAGCAATTTGAAATTTTTTAGAATTGTGCAATTGAAATTTGACATTCTTCTTGCATACTTGATGTATTGTGTTGTTGCTTTGATCCATCTTTAACAAAAATTGGATACATATTTTGAAGCCATGCCGTATAAACACCATTATTTGTCAACTCACATACCCAATTGCATTGTTATTTTTTTAGATGGATGCAAAATTCTTGTGATCACATGCATACTTCAAGACTAAATTCCAAATTATTGAGCAATTTCAACCTACAAGTCAAAAATCACTCCCAGCAACCAAAATATGGCCGCGTGGTCCTTAAAAGGGTTAAGAGTTAAATGATGGGCTAGTTACCATGGTTGCTTGCTATATTGGTGTGGCAAAGTGCCCACAAAATTTAGTAATATTGTCAAAAATTGCATAAGCTAGTATGTAATGATTCCCTCATGGGAATTGTAAAAAAGATAACATTGGGTCTAATAATATTTTGTACATTCCGTGAATTTTTTTTTGTCTTCCATGATGGACCATGTTTCCATGATCATTTTCTTTTCAATGAATGAGACATGGCTTTTTTACATCCAATAGTTTGTTGTTTTGTCATCCATTGTACAAATAAAGTCCACATCAATGTTAACCCTTACGTGACCATAGGGCATAGTATAAAAATTGCCATATAATTGGTATTTGCTACCAATGAGAAGTTTTAATTTGGGATCTCCAGTAGCTCACTAGAACCACTTTGATTGGTTCTCCAACTTCTTTGTTGATCTCAAATGCAGTAAAGGTGTGAATCAATTCCAAATACAAGAAAAACACCTTGTATTATATTGGTCGCACTAGCACGCTCAGACGTTTAGGGGTTAAGTGAGAATGCGTATTAGAAATCATATGCATGCAATGTTACACTCAAACTAGTCACATTTGCCCTCCAAAATGATATCTTGGAACATCATGAGACAAGAAGTTTTTTCAAGGCTAGTTTTTGCCACAACCTTATCTCATTTTGGCATTGACTAAGATAGATAGGGTGAAAAATGGATGAAAATATCATACCCCTCTCAATAAACATCAAATTGCCAAAATCTGGATGAAATGAAGTAATATTAGTAGAATTATTAGAGGAATGTGCACTCATGGATGATTTTGTTCCTTACCTGCTTATATTCTTGGGTGCATGTTGCAAGACCAAAATAGCAATAAAAATCCCTTTCTTGAGGCACATTTGTCACAGATTCAATCAAACGACCCTGGAGTCAGACTTGAAGAATCATGGTGTACGTTTTTGAAATAATGGCAACGTGCCTTTGAACCTGTAAGTCAGAAATTCTTATTGCTGAACCAAATAATGCTTTTTCTGTAGCACGTTATGGTATCACAACCAGAGTTCACGAATGCCGGTATATTTAGCAAAACCCACCCTATTTTGCAAAGGAGACGTTTGGACTTTGGAGTGATTGCCTGAGCCTTGAAGAAGATTAAGTGGTGAGATTGGGAGTTGTTTTGTGTAGTCTGGTAAGTCTTTTAGAATTTTGGTCACGCGAAATTGGGTGACGAGCTTTATGTCGTTTAAAAGCTAATGAAATCATGCGCTCACGTGTCCAAAGAATATGAGGATCCTAGCCTGTGATTTAGAAGTTATGACTTTCCACAATTGACAACATTGGCGAGCTCAAATGACGGGCCTACAACCATGGATTTTCTATGGAATTTCAATCATCTTCTGGAAGTTATTTGGCGATGTAGTTAACATCAAAATTTAATATTATAATTTTAATAAAAGAAGGTATGTGCATACTAAATGTAAAAAAACTTTCATAATTTTTGGTGAAAATTTGAAATTGTTGTAAATTTTTGAAGCAAATGCTAAAGAAATTCATATTAATTATAAAATGTACTCAATTATGCCAATTTTTTTTATCATGGATGTGAATCATGATGAAGATCATCATGATGGAACTTTTCTTCCCATGTTGGTAAAATTAGAAAAATTAACTATTTCATGGTAATAGGTACTCAACTTGTGACAGTAATACAAATTTCAAATCTTAAAGTTTTCAAAATCTCAAAGTACAAGGAAAAACCATATTTGGTTAACTTTCTAATGCTAGTTATGCTCAAACTAAAAACACATCATTTTAATGACTCATATTGAGTTTTGGTAAAAAGATCCTCAAAATTCAAAATACACTACATGGTAGTGCATCTTTACTATTCAATTGGCAAGTGGGACCCTTTTGTGAACATGGTGCATGCAGAAGTTATCTATCTACATGCTCTAAATTGCATTACTTATATCCCAATGGAATCTTGGATGAAAAACAATGTTATTTCACTATCAAAGCACTTTTTAGTCATCTAAAAGTCACAAAATGACTCCCACAACGTTTAAGAGTTAAAGCAACTTAGGATATGTTCACACTTGGTGTTAGGAGCAGTATTAACTATATGAATATAGTCTAAAAGTGTGTCTCAATGCATCTAATTTTCCTTTGCTACACCCCACTTAAGACCAGGTGTGAACAGATTTTTCAAAGGTCACAACTTATGCAATTTTTGCACAATTTTTGTCCAAATGGGACAAGTGAAGAAAAAATTATTATTAGTTCAAAAAAAAGATCATGAAAAAAAGGGTTGCTTGTCTCATTTGAAGCCTCGCCAAGGTGTTCTAGTAGGATTATTAAAAGGCTGTAGAAGTTTTATTTTATTTTGAGGCAATGAAAAGAAATTGGGTTGTGTTTTGAAATTTTGGTGCTTTGAAGTTTTCCTTAATCCTCAGTGGAGAAGTTGTTATTGAATCTTGCATATAAAGTAGGAGGTTCTAAAATGGAGCATTTAAGAGCTGAAACTGAATGTTGGGAGGTGAAACTTCATAAAATATTTTTCAATAATTTTTCTTTGGAAGACAAGAGAAATTGGCATCTATCCCAAGTTGCTTCATATTTTTTGGAGCTTTGAGGAATTAGTTATGAAATTTTGAAGTGGAAAGGTCACAAGTTTTTAAAATGGTGCACCTCCTCAAATGTACATGACATGTACATTGTTAAAGGATTATGAAAAATAACATGTACAACCTAAGTATATTTGAGGAGATGCACCATTTTAAAACCTCCTACCTTATAACTATAGAGAGAGGTGGTCTCTTGTATAGAGAAATGGTAAATCTCAATGAGTCATGGGTGGTGAGATTGGAGTTGAAGCCTCATTACTGCCTTCATGGGACCCCTTGTTAGTGGTTTAGGTTGTGATTTGCTCCTAGCTAGATTACTACCAATGTTTTCTTATCAACTCCAAAGTATTTTGGGAAGAAGTCATTGAAGAATTTAAACGTGAGACTAGATTGGGTTTAGTTAGAAGTTGGAACATTCCACAAGCACCAACAACTAATTTTACAATATATATAAATGAATACGTCCTTTTGAATCACTCATTCTAGTTGGTTCAAAGAGTGTTGTGGTGCAACTTCTAGCAACATGTGTGCCCTTTTATTGTAGGACCAATAAGAGAGAGAGGGATACATATGTAAAGTGGTTTACAGGGAGATTTTACTTTGCATGCATCAGGTTGACGGTTGTGAGTTAATCAATCACTCATGATTGAAATGATTAAATTAGCCACATTTTGTGATAAGATTACTAGGTACCTAAACTTATATACTACTAGTTTGCTCACCCGTCGTACCAACTGGTTGATCTTTATGCCCCTATCCATATGCTCCTATCCTCGTGCCCCCTATTCTCATGCCTTCTATCGCAATGCCCCTCAAATTTTACTTTATTCCATTTATAGCCTTAGTTAAACTTGAACTCTACTCTATTTTAAGTAGGACTAAAGATGAACTCTGCAAAATTGTCCTCCTCACTTATAGAACTGTCCAGTGCGACCTCTGCCGCACGACATTCTGTTATTATACAGATTAAAAATACAAGTTTTCTAATAATAAACTCGAAGCGGAGTTCGGTTTACGAATCTCCTCCCGACCTTACCCACATTCTAGACACACACACTCGCCACGTGTCCCTCTCGGAACTCACCTGCCGACGCTGCTGAATCTCTCGGCGATGGCCGTGCCCAATCCCCGGTCAACCCACCAACAGATCCTGCTCAACAACTCAAAGATCTCGTAACCCAATGCTGTTTTCCCTGAATTGTAAGTACTCATACCTTGCCCTTTCTACATTGGTGGTCCTAAAACCGCAAGCTTGAATAAGTGTAATTCAGGTAAAAAAGACCCATACCCTTGACGCTTCTTTTCGAAAATTTATGCAAAAATGTTTCACTTTCACATACAAAGATACAAAATCCTTACTTTACGAAGAAGGTTGTTGATTCATGAGACTACTGGAAGGCGACTTCTGCTATAGATCAACCCAATAGTCTTAAATTCAGGATTGGATTCTGTTGAGGAGTTTAGCTTTTACTTAAGTTTTATTTTGATAGTTCCTCGACAAGATACAGTATTGGGAGACAGACGTACTTCTAATTTGTGCACTTGGACTTCTGTTTTGTCAAGGTTTAATAATAACCCAAATCAAGTTTCTAGGTTTTTTTAGATTAGTCTCTCCTACTTCTATAAGCTGCTTGGATCCATGCACCTTTGCTGTTATTCCCCTTCTTGCTTACCCTGTTGCGATCTATATTGTTTCGTTGTGCAGAATTTAGGGTTTGGGTTTTTCTGCGGTGAGTGCTAAGGTTTTTGTACATTTTTTTTTTGGATTTTTACGATGGCGGACAACATGGAGGAGCTGGTGCCGGTCTTCACGTCTCTCGCTCAGATTTATGGCGAAGGCAGTCTATTGAAGGACGCATCTCTCCGATATGAAAACCTCAAGAAGCGATTCGTGGAGCTGTATGGCCGGGAGCCTGAGCTCTACGCCCGTGCTCCAGGTTTGTGTAACCTAATCTCCATACTTTTGCAAATCATTCAGACATGCTTGGTATAGAAAGATGTTTGCCATGGCTGCACATAAGATAATAGGAGCCATCTTTGCTTTGATAGAAGCTTTATCATAATAATCACATTATTTTGAAATTACAAAAAATAAGGGAATTTTTTTTATGGATACCCCTGAAGTTTGCTATGTTTTCATAGATGTCCTTGCTTTTTCAGAGTTTTCATATATAGTTGTGGACCAAAAAATTTAGGTGTTTGTTTTGTTGTGCATGTCACTTCCTTCTCCCTTTGTGCGCACACTACTTATTTCTTGTTATGCATGCGCACAAAGGAAGAAAGGAAGTGGCATGCACAACAAAACAAACACCTGGAAATTTTGGTCCAAGGGTATTTGTGAAATTTCTGAAAAAGTAGGGGTATCTATGTAAATATGGCAAACTTCAGGGGTATCTATGAAGTTTTCCTTGATAATGAATAGATGACTTTTAACTTTATTGAAACATCAGAAGGGCTACATTGGGCTTGTAAGCATTTGTTTTGTACGATTTGTACGAAAGCTAAAAGGAAGGAGTTGAAACCTTTTTTTTTTGTTGGTATTGATAGTATGTTGGATAGAACATATCATTAATTATAACATTGGATAAGTTTAGGATTGATTTAAATGAGATTGAAGACACTATGGAATAGAGTATTTCGTTTAAATCTCCGTTTAGGATTGGATCAAGGACATGTTGCCGGTGGCTCCTGTTTTTTCGTGTGTTTAACCTTGTTAGATTTGTTGACGTAACTCCTATTAGAGCTCATTATTTGTGATGTGTTTGCAGGAAGGGTGAATTTAATTGGAGAGCATATTGACTACGAGGGCTACTCTGTGCTTCCTATGGCAATTCGTCAAGACACGGTGGTTGCTATTGGTAAGCGAGAGGAGGAGCCCCTGACGTTGCACATTGCCAACGTGGATTCGTCTGAGTTTCAAGCTTGCAAATTTCCTGCTGACCCATCTCAGGTTACTTGATTCACCACCTTATTGTAGTTCAAGTTGTTTTTGAGGCCTTTTTTTATATATGAGAAGTTTTCGTTTTTCTTTGTTTCTTGATATAAACACATGCAATGTTCTGCTCTGACTCTAGTGATTTACAATTTGGTTCCATCTGAAGTTTATTTTCCACAACAGGATTAAATGAATCGGCAAGTTTTAAACCATGTGTTGTTGGTCCCTTAGAGGCCAAGCTAATAAATTGTGCTTGGGTTTTAACAGGAAGTAGATATAGGGAATCATGTGTGGGCAAATTACTTTATTTGCGGGTATGGACTCTCTCTCTCTCTTTCATTGTGTTGGTATGAGTACTCGCTGTCTGTCTTTTGATGGATGCTGGACATTGCTATTCAATCTGATTGTTGCATTTGACGCTGTTTTCCGAACTTTGAACTACAGATACAAGGGCGTTTTTGAGCATCTTGCGTCGAAAGGAGAAAGTGTTCAAAACAACGTAGGATTGAATGCTGTAGTTGATGGCATGGTTCCAATTGGTACGTTTCTCTTTGTCTTTTTCTATTACCCACTTTTTGAGTTCCTTGAATGAGTTAGTTTTTTATGCACTTTTTGTGGAGTGACTATAATAAGTTTCACATATGGGGTTGATGGAAGTGCAGGGGCGGGGTTATCAAGTTCTGCAGCTATTGTGTGCTCATCTGCAATCGCGATAATGTCATCTCTAAGCAAATCGAGTACTAAGGTCACCTTCTTCATTCTGATATTTTGTGATTTTTTTACTTCTTTATGTATTGTGTGTCCACAGGTGCAGGACTTTCCAGCTCCTCTGCTCTGGTCTGTGCTAGTGTTGTGTCCCTCTCCTCTTTACTCAATCTAAGCTTCCTCAAGGTAGTCAGCTTCACTTGCTCGGTGCTAGTGAAGGACTGTTTTTTTCATTTTATTATAAATTTGAAGGAGTCCTTATCTAGGATATGTTAAGTTGGCCTTGCTACCATTTTGTTGACGTGGAAGAATGCTGGTGCTTATGATTTTGTAGCAAGAGGTAGCGGAGTTCAGCTGCACATGTGAGCGTCACATAGGAACACAATCCGGAGGGATGGACCAGGCAATCTCCATCATGGCAATGCCGGGCGTGGCAAAGCTGATAGACTTTGGTCCCATCAGGGCAAGTGACGTGGTGCTGCCCAAGTCCGGGTCCTTTGTGGTTGCCAATTCTCTCACAGAATCTAAAAAAGCAGAGACTGCTGCCACCAACTACAACAACCGCGTTGTGGAGTGTCGCTTGGCTGCCGTAACATTCCTCTTCTTCACTATAAATCTTACTTTTAAACTAAAATTTTCTTCATACTTGCATGAACCCAACCCTACTTCCTGCTACCATACCGAAATTATCCTTTCTTGCCTATTTTAAACTTTCATGATTTTGTCAAAGTACATAACCAGAAAATCAAATTTCTTCCAATATTGAGCATCGGCTTGATGTGGCAGATGGTACTAGCTGTGAAACTTGGGATGTCTTTGGAGGAGACCAAGACGTCAGTCCATACACTCTCAGACGTCGAGGGTCTCTGTGTTAAATACGCTTCTACCCAGGGTTCTTCAAGCCCTGTCATCGCTGTTGAGGTACTACTCAAGCCCTTTCTTTTGCCAATTAATAACTTTTCAAATTTTCAGATTAGTGAGGATTTTATCGAGGATAGTGCCAGGAACCATGCATTGAAAATTGTACTTTGGAATATATGGATATATAAAAACCATACATCTCTAGATACAACTGCGATTAGCAGCTTGTTTATTCCAATTGGGCGCTGCATCTTTTTCAGTGATTTGTTTCTCAAAACATTCTGCAGAAGTTTTTGCATGAAGTTCCATACAGCACTGAGGAGATCGAAGCCATCCTGCAAGAGAAACTGACTTCTGTTATGAAGAAGTCGTCTACTACGCTGGCTGTGTTGGCTGCTGCCACCCATTTCAAGCTCTATCAGGTCAGTTTGTCACAAGTTTGAGAATTCTCTGTAAGCTTTTAATATAAGACTGGGTTTGGGTTAATTGAACTTACACGTGTTGCTGATTAGAGCTTGTTGCCAAAGTTTCTCAACAACGCTGGTTATTTAGATCTTTTTATTGAGTGTGAGTGGATGTTGTGTAGAGAGCCAAGCATGTGTATTCTGAAGCTGCCCGAGTGCATGATTTCCGGGGAGCAACTGTGCAATCTGACAGGTACTTTTAAATCTTCATAAATGTCATTTCATGTGTGCAAATTCATAAAAAAATATACCCGATTTGAACATTTCAAGCACTTTGCATAGTTATCATTATTAAACTGGTCATATTTTTAAATACTTTTTGTAATAGAACTCTCTCTAACTTTGAGGGTTGAATGTGATGCCAGCGAAGAGTTGGTGATGAAGAGATTAGGAGAACTTATGAATGAAAGCCATACCAGCTGCAGCATATTATATGAATGCAGGTTTGTTTTGTCTTTTTCTTTGGATTTTACGGACCTTTCTCTGTACTCTGTCTTTCCTTTTCAAATTTTTTTAATTAATTATTTGCTAATGTGCTCTTTCAGTTGTCCCGAGTTGGAGAGTTTAGTGGGACTCTGCCGACAAAACGGTGCAATTGGATCCCGGTTAACTGGAGCCGGTTGGGGAGGCTGCGTTGTTGCACTTGTCAAGGAAGAGGAAGTGGATTCATTCATCTCTTCTCTCAAGGTATTTTAATCTCTGCTTTTCCCTTAATCAAGATGGGACCTCCCATTCAAAAACCTCAGTAACAGTTTTTAGAAGGAATCTGTTTTTATTTCACCTTTTTTCGAAAAATGTATCTAAAAAAATAAAGCGTTATTTGAGTACTGTATGAATTGTTTTAAAGACTCCAAGACTGGGTTTTAAAATTGTCAATTGGTTATGGTTGTACACTCCTTGGTCTGTGTGTACCAAATCTTTCTAATTTCTATGATGTAAGGATCATGTAAATGGTACGCTTTGGTGTACTAATATGTTGAAGGATGGGAGGAAATGTTATTTCTCTAGTTTTTTGTCATTTATTTGGTTTGGTGGTTGTCGTTTGTGCAGGAGTCCTACTATGATCCCTTAGTGAAGAAGGGAAAAATTGAAGAGGATGATTTAGATCTTTACATCTTTGCTTCAAAACCAGCTGCTGGAGCTGCAATTCTCAAGCTATAGCTATGACCTTGAAATTGAAAATAATGCTGAAGTTGAGGATAATTATCATGCACAACAATGTCCATGGCATTAACGACAAGTATTTGTTTTTTCAGTACAATGAAGATTCTATGATTTGCACAAAATTTGTATTAAACATCAATTTTCAAAAAAGTAAAAATTTGTTCAATCATGATTGCTAATAGAAATGACTATTTTTGCTCTATGAGATCTTCTGATCCATAAAAACTGTCATTGAAATTTGTGGAAAGTTGTGAGTTAAGTAGTTTTACTAGTAAAACAAATACCTTTCAAATTGGTGAAAATATGAATTTCTGGTGTTTATAAGAACCAACTGGCAAAGAAGTAGTAACTTTGTGTTTTTTGTTGTTTTAAAATTAGTAGTGCTGAAAGAGATTTAATTAACAAGCTTTTATCTTTATGGTTGTATGTAATAATTGGGTACAAAAAACTTAACATTTCAAGTTCCTGTTGTTCAGCAATAAAAAGAAGTTAACATTGCGGATACATAGACAAACTAGTATGCCCCGTGTCCTATGGACACCGAAGGCTTTGACTTGGGCTTTTGAATTTAGGACTTCAGCTCTCAATTTCATGACTTGAGCTCTCAATCTAGACACAACTAATACAAACCAACAAACATCTTAATCTATTATATACATACACTAGTGGACCTTTGTATCCACCGTTCCGGCGGAGGGCCATCACAGGAGGGGGTCTTTACAAAAATATTAACATGACCTTCCTCATAATCACTTTCTTCAGGCTTCTTCTCCTTTTCGTTACAATGAGCTTACTTGTACTATGCTTACCTACGTGCTTTGCCTCTTTCTCTAAGTGTCCACCCCCTATTCCCGTGTATACCCCATCCCCAAGGACAACCATAACCGCCACATAACCATAGAAATAAGAATAACCGCCACATAATTGCCATTTAATCTTCTTGGAGCAACACCCAACTACCCAACTAATAGAGATTTTATTCTATTACAGACACCCAACTACCCAACTACCCAGCTAATGAAACCAAGCCTGTTATTAGTATAGATAAATAGATAGATAGATATAGATAGATAGATAAACTAGTGGACTCTTGTATCCGCCGTTTTGGTGGAGGGCCATCACGGAAGGGGTCCTATCAAAAAAATTAACATGATCTTCCTCATAATCACCTTCTTCAAACTTCTTCTCCTTTCCGTTCCAATGAGCTTACATGTACTATGCCTACCTACACACTCCACCCCCTATTCCCGTGTATACCCCATCTCCAAGGATGACCATAACCGCCACATAACCATAGAAATAAGAATAGCCACCACATAACTGCCAGTTAATCTTCTTGGAGCAACACCCAACTAACCAACTAATAGAGATTTTATTCTATTATAGACACCCAACTACCCAACTAATGGAACCAAACCTATTATTAGTATAGATAGATAGACAAATAAATCATTGTTTTAAAGTATTTATCAAAGATGTGTATGTCTTTTAGGTCATTATTTCCTCTAACTATGTTGAACAAGTGTGCCTTGCCCATGCTTTGCACGGCATCCATTTGAGATTTGCACAATTGAAATGTTACAACTTCAAATTTGAGAAAGTTTAATGACTCTTCACAATTCCAAATGACTTTTAAAAATTTCAATGACTTTTCACATTTTCAAATGACTTTTCACTCTCACATTTAGGTGCCATTTCCTCTCTTTTTGTGATGTTTCACCATTTTCCTCTCTCTTTGTGATGTTTCACCATTTTCCTTTGCTTTCTCCCCTCTCTATTAGAACATGTGATGTTAATAGAGAATTCATGACATGACACGTCATCATATCACAAAACACTTTTAACGTGAGACACACCGCCTTTTATAATATAGATAGATTGAGACAAATATTCCACAAAATTTTCAACATTTCTGATATTGAAAACCAGTATCTATTCCAAAATTAGGTTTAAAAATATACGATTTCTAGCATAGGTCTAGAATTTTCATATGCAAATTATTCAGAAATTGTAGTTTTATAGGATCAATTTTCTCGAAGATATCCTTGAAAAGTGCTTCAATATTCAACTTATGACAAGAAACAGGAGAAAAATTTCTTGCAATTGACCATTATAAATAAGCTTACTTATCAATTTTGGATAGGTTTATTTGTAAAGTGCTTTATGCTTTTTATACTTTTCTAAAAAGTAATTTAATCGTATTGATTAAAAGATTGTGAAGCAGCTTAAAAGTACAAAATGCTGTACTTTGTATATATGAGATTTTTAAAACTAGTTTTACTAATTTGTTTAATATTGCTAATGCTCATGTAGATTGGAACATGTAAATATGTAGTAGTATTTTTATGGCAATAGAAATGTCCTTAACAATCAACAATCATTAGAAGGACATGGGGGTATAAATGACTGCAACCTCTCAACTACCACATTCAAGTCAGTTGCAAGTTTAGGGAGTGATTAGGAAAAAGCAATTGACTTGCCAAAAAGTTGACGTGGAAGGTACTTAATTGTATAGCAGTTGGATGTAGTCGTATTGCAATTGCATATACAACTACAAAAGTCAAGGTGACAACTACTAGGGATGTAGACATCTTCATCATTTATTTTCTATCACTTCTTGGATGTAAACTATTGATGTGGCTTACATTAGGAAAAAAATGAGCCCTCTAGAAGGCCCTTATGAATCTGTGCCCAATGTGCATATAGAGAAAATTTTAGAGGTCAGATCTGACCTCTGTCACGTAGTCAAATCATATGACACATTGTATGAACCACTAAAAAAATAAAAATAAAAAAATTACCGTTTTTTTCTACCTCCATTATGTAGCAGGCATGGATTCATAAGGGCCCTCTAGAGGGCTCAGAATTTTGCTAATGTGTCATCCAACACAGTCGTACTGTAGTTGAAGGTGGGTTCATGATACTACTACAGCCCTATTGAAATACAACTAGAACACAACTGCACCAAATTTTTTATTTATTTTATTTAATTTCAATTCTTGGTCATGTGAATTTTTTTCCTTACATTTTGCTACCTTGGGTAGCGCTTTCTTCTTCAAAAATCTAGCTCTAGGTGGGTGTGAATGCATTTCATTGCATCAGTTGTAGTCGTGTTGCAGTCATTTATGCAATTTTCTACAACTAGGTTATTACTTGGATACAACTGTGGTTTATGTAACCCATTTCTTTCACTGTTTTCCCTATTCTCACCTTCTCAATGTTCATTTCTTTGGGTTTTTTTGCAACCTTGGAAAGAAATCTTAGTTCCAATCATTGTTGCTCATGTAAGTGTGAACGCTGCCTCTAGACGCAGTTGCTTGGCAGTTGAGATGTAGTTGGCAACAGATTTAGCTACTACTGACTCACTATTGCAATGCAACAAATACATTGCTTCCACTTGTAATTAACAAAACACTTTTTTTTGGTTCATTTAAACATCTCATGCTAATATTTGTTGCCATGGGTATCAAAGTTTACCACAACCATGTCTTCAACTCTTGGTGTGAATGTGTTCTAATAAACAAGTTGTATTGCAATTATGTCCTACTGTTTTTTAAATTCTCTCTCCTATTGTAGTATCACTCAAAAACAACTGTATGCATGATGAATGCTACTCATATTTTCTGCAACAAATTATATTCTTTGTTTACATAAATTTTTCTTGCAACTTTTTGTTGCTCTAGACAACAATGGTACTTGCATTTATGTTGTCAATTGTTGATATGAATGTATTTTATTGGAACAATTATATTGCAATTGTATTTTAGTTGTTTAATAGTGTTTTACTAATGCACAAATATTTTGTAAGATTGTCACGTAGTTGTATTACAATTGCATAGAAAACAAATTTTACAATTTTTTTATATATGGTTACAAAATCAATTTGCAAATATAGTCAAGTTATTTAGCAAATTAATCTTCACTATTATTTTAAGTTTAGTAGGCTCAAAAATTTATTGATCTTTTTTGATTTTCTAAATGAATACTCTTATTTAAAGGTTTAAGTGCTCTTTTGTATTTATAATGGCATTATCTTATAATATTGGAAATTGTCCATCTGAATTAAGTTACTATTAAATATACTTGATAATCAAAACTTGTTAATAAATTATTCTCTGCACATTCTATGATTGCATTTACTACAAAAGGTATTAACAATTATTTTGAAAATTGCTTTGCCGCAACAATTTTGTACAACTTCATTTCAAACATGATAAAAACATTAAAAATGTCTACCATTATTTTTTTAACACAAACTTTTTTTACACAACTTTTCAGTTTAATCTATTATGAGTATTAATAAAAAATACATATGTAGTTTGGTTTTAAAACAATGGCTTCAATAGTTTAATCATCTTGTATTAAAAAATTCAGCTCAAAGTTTAACATGATATTCTATGTACATATGAATGCCTCCTATACTATACTTTTTTGTTGATTTATATCAAGGATTCATGATTGAAATGTGAAAGAGATTATACTGTAACTTTAATATTTAGTTTAATTCTTTTTCATAAATTATTGTTATATTACTCATTTAGTTTTTTAATATTTATAATGTTAAATCAATCTCTTTGACATATATTTGTAAATACATAGTTAATAAATCCTCTTTTTAATTTTTTTTTAAGTTTTCATTTTCAAATGGCTCACAATTTCCTTGAACTGTTTTTACACATTAATAAGCAAATTAATGATATTAAAATTTCTCATATCAATGGCTTTAATAAATAAAAAATTTAAATATCATTTATTACAACTGTGCTTGTAGTTGTTTTGTAATTGACCTTGAACAGTGACAAACATGAAATTACATAAATAAATGCACTCCAACTGTAATCAATTGTAGTATTATTAATTGTATTATGTTTTGGTTATTTTACATGCAATCAAATAAACAAATGCATTATAATTAACAATGACTTAACAATATTTTGAGCTTATATTACAATAAAAATTACTATTGATACAAAGACCATACAATTTTTTTATGACTACCATGCTTGATTTAGATAAGTTTTGTTTTATAAATATTATCAATCATAAGACTCATTATCTCACTTGACTATAATTGCAAAATTTATGAAATATTATTGTAGAACTTAATTATTTGTTGAAATGTTAAATCTAAACCAGTTATAATTATGATCTAAAATTTACATAGAAACTGTTGCATATTCATAATCTTCAATAAGTATGAACCAAAACAGAATCGATAACATCATTAATTAATTATGCATATTTATTTGTTGATTTTATTAACATTAAAC